>JAXCMG010000159.1:436022-460929 GCA_034642415.1 Podarcis siculus | reverse complement strand
ACACACACACACACACACACACACATACTTTGATTCATGCCCAGTTCCATTTCCTGTTCAAATTGCAGAAAATTCTGTTTTCTGCTTTGTTTTTGATGGTATCCCAATCTCCTCGTCTAGAACCTTCCATTTTCATTTTTTCCCGTCCTTTTACAGAGAGAGCAACCAACCAACTAACATTTTTCCTGATGCAGAAAAAGCAAACAGCAGACTTTGCTCTATGATGGAATAGACCTGAGGGCGGCGGGAAGAGAGAGAAAGAGAGGGAGAGATCTTCCCTTACTGAGATTTAGTAACTTGGTATTACAGTTTGTCTGGGATTTCCTTCACCCAACAGGACACACAACCTATACAAAATGTTAAGTGGCTGGGATCACAGAGGAGAGAAGGCCCACATCTAGTGTTCTTTAAACATCAGTCCTGAGCAAATTTCACCCCTCCCCCAAATGAATAGCAACGTTTAAATGTAGACAAGTGAGTCCTATAAATAAAACTTGTCTTCCATTAGTGTATATTACTTTGGTTTCCCTACATTTGCAGCTAAGGAAGGACAGATGGAGTTGCACTTCCTCAACTGTATCAATAATTCATTTATTTTAATATGTATACCTAATTGCTAGGAAAACATAGCCTTTTTAAAATCACCAATTCCTTTGAGACACATTTTATACAAGGGTAGTTATTAATCAATGTACACTACTAAAAAAAATTCTTAAAAAAAGAAAGAAAATATCCTGGATGGAATCTGGAAATTTATTTATCATATCCCCCCACATCACTTTTATCTCCCTTTCAATTAGTATAATGACGAGAAGCTTCATATGTGTTTAAAACATTCTCAACATTTTATTTATATTTAATAAATACAGAAGAGTATATATTACTGGTAATCAAAAGCAGGGGCAACCTGTCCCATTTTAAAACCTGAAGAGAAATGGAAATATGCTATTCTCTGAAAAAGTGTCTAAATGAAAGTAAGACGGACATTTTTTGGCGGGGGGGGGTGTCTTCTAGTCCAACAACTTAAAAAGAAATGAAACAGCAATATGTATATCAGGCTCTTAATACATTTTCAAAACTGCTAATCAGTCTTGATAATTTAGGAAAGAAAAAATAATCAGATGAAAAAAATTCATTATTGGTACCATGAGATTTTATGAAAGGTCATTCTTAAGCACAGTGCTATGTAACTTGATTCAGTTAAACCACTGATTGCATCAACAATATAATAATTATTCTTTTTTAAAAAAGTTAAGGCTTAGGCAACCCTATCACTATAAGTGTTTTAATTATGCAAAGTAGGTGTTTTTCAGCAACAAAATGTGATGTTGACGTTCCTTGTCAGTAATGGCGCCACAGTCTCCCCCCCCCCATCATGAAATTATCTCCCCTTGTTTATATGTGCTAATTACATAAATATTATGTGATCTCATTTATACTTGCAAATTAAATAATTGCTTCAATGCTGATTGATGCAACATCTCATTGAACCACAAATCCTGTAAATGAGAAGCTCAATTACCAGGCATCTTTCAAGTGTATATTTATGAATCAGAAATGATTCACAATCGAAAAATCAGAGTAGGCATGGATGGATGGATGTGTGTGTGTGTGTGTTTGTGTATGAGATGCGCACAGAAAATAAATGGACAAGCAAGGAAGCAGCAGATATGTTCTCTAATGGGATGCCAAATTGTGACCAAGGAAAATTATAGGTACCTGACAATCTTGAGAGAAAGTGGACTGGCCTCATTTATTTTTACATAGGTAATTTTGATTACATCAAATTCACAAAGTCCCTTTGTATGTTAGTCAGCAGAAAGACTGCTGTGTAAAATTATATCCAACACCAATGTTCCACTAGTGCAGTGGTCTACTTCCACAATAGAACCTTACCCTCCATTCTCCTAAAGGTAAAGGTAAAGGTAAAGGACCCCTGGACAGTTAAGTCCAGTCAAAGACGACTATGGGGTTGCGGCACTCATCTCGCTTTCAGGCCAAGGGAGCCAGCGTTTGTCCATAGACAGCTTTCCGGGTCATGTGGCCAGCATGACTAAACTGCTTCTGGCACAACGGAACACCGTGATGGAAACCAGAGTGCATGGAAACGCCATTTACCTTCCTGCCACAGTGGTACCTATTTATCTACTTGCACCAACATGCTTTCAAACTGCTAGGTTGGCAGGAGCTGGGCCAGAGCAAAGGGAGCTCACCCCGTCACAGGGATTCAAACCGCCAACCTTCTGATCAGCAAGCCCAAGAGGCTCAGTGGTTTAGACCACAGTGCCACCCGCTCCCTTGGCTAGACAGGGTACACAATACTGATCCGGGTGGATCAATGTGTTGATTTCATATAAGGCAGTTTTGTATGTTCCTAGCTGATGGGGAATGAGCATCTTTGACCTCTCAGATATTACATATACAGTAACTTAATGTGCCAAAAAATGCCACCCCTACCTACAGCTGCCATTTCTGTTTCTGGCCAAGTTGCTATTCTTTAGCAGCATAACAGGAAGAAACTGAACAAATGAATCATTTTCTTCTGACTTCATGGCAAAAACCCCTTCACCTGCTGAGTTCTGCTGTTACACTGCTAAGGAACAAGAACATTGCTAGAAAATTGGCACCAAGTGGAATGCCTCTCTGCTGGCAGCTTAAAATCAAGCAGCCAACCCATTCAGTTCTTTGGTGAAACCAAATTAAGAGAATGTGCCCAGACATTTGCTTAGGAATGTACAGATGATGAAGTGGCAGTCTGAAATACACAGAATGAATAGCATCTATCAAAAGGTTGAAGAAAAGATAAATGATGGCTTGCTTCATAGATTAAAAGCCTAGGAGGCAGACATGCCCCAGTAAGCTCATTAGTGTCTGAACAAAAAAGACAGAAGTGAGCTTATGTGAATAGGGAAATAGATTGAGTAATTAACTAAAATTAGGTGCTGTCAGCTGTGGAAATCTGTGAGCGATATACACACGGCATCTTAAACTGGGCACTAAGTGACCTCTCTACAACTAACTCCTTTCCATTCACACTTGTGGAGCAACTGGGTGCAGCCTTGCAGTTTACAGCCGACGAAATGGAAGTGTGCAATTATTATTATTATTATTATTATTATTATTATTATTATTATTATTATTATTATTATTATTTTCTATAACGCCCTTCATCCAAATATCGCAGAATGGTTTACAATATAAAAACAAAAAATATACATACTATAATAACAAATAAAACCACTTATGTGGACTACCTGTACTCTTCCATTGACAAATGTCACCTTCTGTTCAAATTCAGTTCATGGTTCTGCCTGGGACTTGCAACTTTCCATACTTGTGTAACAATCTTTCTCTCTGTCTCTCTGCCTGCCTGTCTGCCTGTCTCTGTCTCTCTGTCTCTCTTTGCGACTCTCATCTCCCCGTCTCTGTCTCTCTCCTCCTCTTCCTTCTCCTCCCCACCTCTGGGCACCTTGCTCCCCTTTCAATGACTCCTGAGAGATGCAACTATGCTTTGATCCTGGAATGTCCCACTTTTCCTTAGGACATCACTATTTTCATAGGAGAAATGTTGGAGAGTATGGAGTTATCCCACCCTTAAGCCATCTGAAGACTGCCCAATCTAGGGAAGTTTTTTAAAAAATGATTAATGTTTTGTTATGCTTTTATATACAGTGGTACCTCTAGTTACGAACTTAATTCATTCCGGAAGTCCGTTCTTAACTTGAAACTGTTCTTAACTAGAGGCGTGCTTTTGCTAATGGGGCCTCTTGCTGCTGCTGCACCGCTGGCACACGATTTCTGTTCTCATCCTGGGGCAAAGTTCTCAACTCAAGGTAACTCTTCCAGGTTAGCGGAGTTTGTAACCTGAAGCGTTTGTAACCTGAAGCGTTTGCAACTCGAGGTACCACTGTATGTTGGAAGCAGCCCAGAGTGGCTGGAGTAACCCAGTCAGATGGGTGAAGAAGAAGAAGAAGAAGAAGAAGAAGAAGAAGAAGAAGAAGAATTAAATAGGACATCCCTATTTTCATTTGAGAAATGTTAAAAGGTATGAGGGAGTTGAGAACAAACCATATGGAATGAAGCCTCTAACCACATCCAGCCCATGGGCCACAGGATCTCCACCCCACCACTGATGGGACACTTTACAAAGTCTTGTATTTACGGAACCTTGATCTGCAGAATTCTTCCCCCTTCAAAAAAGGAAGTGGGCATACATGATTTAGGTGTGCACATATCTTCACATGGAGACCCCATGCCACACACTGTGTGGTAAAAGCATAGGGGTGACATTCTTGCTTCACCACCAAGTCAACAGAATTGCCAGCCACCAGCTACTTGGTTGGACTCATAATGTACATACAGATATTAGTATTCATTATGGATTTGCAAGCCAGCTGGTCACTGACCATGTAAGGGTGGCATAGAGCAACCCCAAAATCCAAATTGACAGCTGCTGAACTCAGTAATTTATTGGAGCCCCTTGAAGTTCTGTGCAAACCCTCAGAACTGTTCGTGTCAAATTCAAAAGCTGTTCTTCACAAATTGTGAGCATCAATCACGTCTTTCAATACAGAACTGGCTAATTGAGGACACAGAGAATCTGAGTCTTCTGGTTTGGTGTAGCCTTCTCCATTTGTAACTCTGATTGATAGGAATGCTTCAAAAATGCTTCAAAAGTACAGCATTAAAATGTGGCGCATATATATATATATATATATATATATATATATATATATATATATTCTTAACCATGAATAAATTTCATCTTTAGGCATAGTCTAGGAATTGACTAATGAAAGCTAGTATCCTTGTTCATTTCTTTGTTCTTCTTATCTCTAACACCTGTAATATTTCCACCGACTAGAAATGTAATATTCTCCTTCCCACCATCACATTCACAATCATCCAATATCCTCCATCTTCCTTTGTTCCGTTACTTAATTTTGTATTTCTCCACGCTGCCTCTCCTTTTGCAGCCGCTATTGTAATCTGACCTATTATCATCCAGTTCTTTTTACTTCTCAAGCCCCTGTTCACGATCTGTATTTTTCACAGAGAGCTCATTTTGTGCTGCTGACCAAGCTAAGTAGCCTGCCTTATTTTTTAGCCCTTGCTAGGGACATAGCGGACTGCATTGGCAGGTTGCGCACTGTGTGCAATTTGGTACGCTGTAAATGTACAGGGAAAGGGCCCAACCAGGGAATGAGAATTGTGTCAATTGAAAAGGTAACACACAGAGCTACAGAAAGGTAGCTACAGAAATATAAACTGGTTGTCACCCAATTTTTGTCTTGCATTTAAATAAGGCATTTTTAAGGTGTACTATTTATATACCACTTAATCATTGGGATTTCTAATGTGCATAAAATGTTTTATGAGAACAAGAGAAACTCGAACACAACCTTAAAATGCTTTCTGTAACATACCCTTCAATATTTCTCCAATCAAAATAGGGACATCATTAATAATAATAATATTAATAATAATTGTTTTTATTCTACTCCCCCAACTGACTGGGTTGCCCCAGCCACTCTTGGTGGCTTCCAGCGTATATAAAAACATAATAAAACATTAATCACTAAAATACTTCCCTATGCTTTCAGATGTCTTCTAAAGGTTGTATAGTTACTGTATTTTTTGCTCTATAAGACTCACTTTTTCCGTCCGAAAAAGTAAGGGGAAATGTGTGTGCGTCTTATGGAGCGATTGCAGACTGCGCAGCTATCCCAGAAGCCAGAACAGCAAGAGGGATTGCTGCTTCCACTGCGCAGCGATTCCTCTTGCTGTTCTGGTTTCTGAGATTCAGAATATTTTTTTTCTTGTTTTCCTCCTCCCAAAACTAGGTGCGTCTTGCGGTCTGGTGCATCCTACAGAGCAAAAAATACGGTACTTATCTCCTTGGCTCAGAGGTTGCATAACTCCATACCCTCCAACATATCTCCAATGAAAATAGGGACATCTAAGGAAAAGCAGGACATCCCATGATCAAATCTGAAACACAGATGGCTTCTGTAAATCCAGGACTGTCCCTGGAAAATAGGGACACTTACAGGGTCTGACCTCATTTGGAATTTGGAGCTGCTGCTTTCCCCAACTGTTGCTAAGTTCAGGAATCCATGTGCTTGCTCAAACTCTGACCCTTCACTGAATCACTGGCAGAGGAAGGGGGTGCAGTAGGTGCTGTCAGCCCTGAGTGTCATCCCTGAGGGGGGGTGACATCACTTCCCCGCCCCCCTGGGACACTCACCCCGCCCCCGGGTGCACAGCATGTGTGCCACTCTGGGTGCCAGAGCAGCTAGCTCCGCCTCTGCACTGAACGAAGAGATTTTGGCAGGATCTGCCCCCCCTCCAATTCCTAATAGTACAATTGCAACTTGCCACCCTAAATCTGCAGTAAATCTAATCCTGGGCTCTTGCCTTGCCTTCCCCACTCTCATCTCCCAAATGCATATCCCCTTCTTTTCGTTTTCTCTACGCTGCTGCCCTGCTCAAGAATTCTATCACCACCCCTTTTTAGATACAAGGTGTTTATACTTTTCTGTAAAACATCCATTTGTCTGTGGTTTGCTTGCATTTGGGGGGGGGGGCACAATAACTAGTGTTCAGTAAAGGATTAATACCTTTGTTGAGAATGCAAGGTTATACCTGCGTATACATAGAAAATGAGCTCAGTGCTTCAATGCTATTTGCAGTGTTCTTAGCAGAAATCTATTTATACCAGCCATTTTGCTGAAGCCACTCAAAATATTTTCTTTTAACACAGCAATCAGCATTTCCCCACTTTGGCTTCATTAACACTAACTGTATGTAAGTCGTGAGCTAACAAACATTTTCTAACAAACAAACATGGCCTATGTTCAGTTCAGTGTTCTCTCGTGCACAGAAGCCAAACTACCAAAAGTAGTGTTTTTTTTACCCACACTTTTCATTTTAAACAGCCCACTTCTGTCCTAGGGTCTCCATGAAAGGATAAACAGATCCACTTTGGGAAATAAAAATGCAAGCGTCTGTAGAGGGAAGGCACGTTTAGACTCTCTTTCTGATTTTCCTTAAAAAAAACAACACACCACTTTTCCATCAAAAACTGAAAAAACTTCCCATCACTCATCTAGCTTTCATTCTAGGTAGAGTGGTACCTCGGGTTACAGACACTTCAGGTTACAGATGCTTCAGGTTACAGACTCCGCTAACCCAGAAATAGTACCTCGGGTTAAGAACTTTGCTTCAGGATGAGAACAGAAATCGCACAGCGGTGGCGTGGTGGCAGCAGGAGGCCCCATTAGCTAAAGTGGTACCTCAGGTTAAGAACAGTTTCAGGTTAAGAATGGACCTCCAGAACGAATTAAGTTCTTAACCTGAGGTGCCACTGAACGTTTTGGCTCCCAAATGCCACAAACCTGGAAGTGACTGTTCCAGTTTGTGAACTATTTCTGGAAGCCAAATGTCTGACAGGGCTTCTGCGGCTTCCGATTGGCTGCAGGAGCTTCCTGCAGCCAATTAGAAGCCGTGCTTTGGTTTCTGAATGTTTTGAACAGTTGAACAGTTGAACAGACTTCCAGAATGGATTTTGTTTGACTTCCAAGGTATGACTGTAATTTCCTGACTCTCAGTGAAGTACTTGATTCCCCAATATTAATGTTGTATAGTATATTTTTGGATGTTCATACATTTCTTTGGCATGGGTCATATAGATAAAAGTGTCTTTTCCTAAAAACTCACATAATGACATCATGGTTGTCACGTGACTCAATGGTTTAAGCAGGAGCTTAGGAATCTAGAAGCCAATAATTTCACAAACATTTTACTTATCTGCTTTATACCTGATTAACTTTGGCTCCTTGCTTCAGATATACACATACCCTGTCCCAAGCAAGGTGGGAAAGGTGGTGCTGATTTGCTGGTTCTCAATGTGAAGGAATTGCTTTGCATACATGCACTCACCTCTGGTGGGTGTTTTGCATGCTCCACAGAAACGTAGTCAAGTGGTTAAGATCACCAAAGGAAACAACTGTGTAGCAGAGATAGCTTTTGCTTGGCAAAGAAAAATGCACACTATATACACACTCTATTAACTGTTGCCACAAGAAGTCTTCACTCTCTGAGCCCAGAGAGTGTCAAAGTCCAGTTGCTTGCAAAGTTCTGCAACTGTTCCCAAAATCTTCAATATTCTCCACAGTTCCAATTCTTCCTCCATACTGCTCCACATTTTCCCCACAGTGAATGTTGTAACCTGAGCCCCTTTTCTACTCAGCATTATGTGATAATTCTGCTCAGTAACAGAGATAAGATAATCACAAGATGACTGCAGCAATTTCTACTGGCTCATGGAGAATTGACCCTTTTTTCACTTTCCTTAACATGAAGTGGTACAACTCAGACACAGGTTGACCACTTGAGTGGGTGTGATGGCCTGGGAATCCGATTCAGAGGCTGAACCGGAGGAATCCCAGCCTGCACAGGAGTCCCCACGTCCAGGGCCGGCTGAACTGGGGCAGGGCCTTGATTCTGAAGTGCCTGCACCTGTGCCAGATCCTCAGGAGCAGGCACCAGGTGAATCCACTCTGGCTACGGAGGTGGTTGAGGACTCAGTGCCTACAGGTGAGTCTCCCCCTGGGTCCAGTAACCCTTCAGCCTCTCCTGAACTGCAAAGGCTCAGGGCAGAGAGGCGAAGGGAACTGGTTTCTCCCAGGAGGAGTGCTCGCCTTAAGGCCAGGAGAGGCAGGTCTCCTGGGGGCCGGGACCGCCCCTGGCCTCAGAGGAGATAAAAGCCAGTCAGCCCGGTCCCAGGTTGCGGGAGCAACGTCGCTGAAGAGCTGTTTCGGCCAGCACCCAGTCCGGTTCCCCCAGAGTTCCTGTCCTTGCCCGGCTCCTCGCTGTGGACCCTGCTTCACCTGTGGAGGACTGTCTGCTGACCCTTGACTCAGGTCCTGGACCTCGCCCCACGGTAACCTCCCCCCTGGACCAGCACAGTGGGCCTCTGTCACTGTTTTAATATATTTATTTGCTGCTTAATCCAATGCCAAGACCAAAACATGGGATTCATATACAACACCATCACAATGTTGAAATATTTACCTTGTTGATGATTCAAATCAGCTATGAAATGTGTTCCAACAGCACACAGTTCATCTGTTCCTGTTGTGGCAGGTTGGGAGGGGGGGAATTTCCAGACAACCTAATGTTTACGTATGAAAGCTGCACTTTGCCTCAGCTGTTTCCAACTTCTCCCACTCAGCCTCTAGCATGTTGAGTGACTCAAACTGGGCTCTTAAAGAGCAGCGTAGTCCCTATAGACCCAAGTCATTAAGAAATCTGTGCAAGCTGTACCCCAGCTAGAGGCACAATCTGACTGAATAAAGGCACCCAAAATACGTTTCAGACCAATCTACCAGTTCCAATAGTCTGCCATTGTGATCTATGCTCAGAGGAAAACAGAAATACTTACATTTGATTGTGATACTGAATTTCATGTTTTAAAAGATCGGTACTGACATCCAAGCAGAACTGCAGAAAGGAACGTTGCAAGTCACTCTCAATTATGCACTCAGCAATCACCCAAATGCACCCTTCATTGTTTGTCATACAATTATGACGAGCTTTGCATGAAAGATTTTCGTAATATTGCTTTACTTCATGCCAATCTTCATTTCCACAGC
Organism: Podarcis siculus; assembly: GCA_034642415.1. Lineage (NCBI taxonomy): Eukaryota > Metazoa > Chordata > Lepidosauria > Squamata > Lacertidae > Podarcis > Podarcis siculus. Next base: position 451,273 of record JAXCMG010000159.1, on the reverse strand, counting down.
CTCTTGAGCAGTCTGTGCATTCTTTTTGTCTTGAAGACGCCAAATGTTGCCACTCGCATAATTTACATTCTAAAACTAGTTGTATCTTTGTGAAACGCATTTCGGCGGAACAGCGCATGGAAGCCTATGTGAAATGTTTTAGGGACTGTTGCTAAAGCTTCATGGTCCCAAACAACCACAATCTGAAATATGTATGATACCACTGGATGGCGTGAATTGTATCTTCCCTTCTGTGAACTGGACAGAATCCACCTTCAGGGAAATGGGTGTTCCCATCCTCCCCTTCCCTCGGCCTCCTAAAAATCTTTTTCCAGGACTTGTGGGACCACTGGGAATGGTGTGGGATAGAATTTGCATGTACAGAAGAACAACTTCCAAACCAAGCTAGTTATTTTTCAGAAGCACAGACACATCATTGCACTATTCAGGAGACGGGTTGTGTGTCCTACCTTACAGAAGACAGGCCTGTGTTTGAAGGCATTTGTTTATTTGGAGGACAGTCAGGGGATATGTCCAGTTCAGGCCCAATTTAAAGAGGAAAAAAACATGAGGAGGAACAGCAGGGTCCTTGAAGCTGTCTATTCACCTAGCAACACCACAATTTTCTCCATTATGGTACAATGTATTGTATTTCTATTTAAATTGCAGTAATTATTTCTAAAATTTGCACCTATAAATTCGAATCAGCACATGTGGGTTTTTTCCAGATCTGTGCACTTTTGAACTATTTTTTGGTGACGCATTATTATTATTATTAAATGTATATACTGCCCTATACCAGCAGGTCTCAGTTTATGATTATTTGAGAAGTGTGGTGTATAAATGGCTGCCCTACTCAAGAGAGTAAGCACACAGTGGGTTCAAGACAGTATCTAGTTAACCAGCTTAAGACAAATTTTATTAAAAGCAAATTGGGTATCTCTGCCTTTAGCTGTTCTTGGGAGAAAAGCAATGACAAACCTAGACAGCATCTTAAAAAGCAGAGACATCACCTTGCCAACAAAGGTCCGTATAGTTAAAGCCATGGTTTTCCCAGTAGTGATGTATGGAAGTGAGAGCTGGACCATAAAGAAGGCTGATCACCGAAGAATTGATGCTTTTGAATTATGGTGCTGGAGGAGACCCTTGAGAGTCCCATGGACTGCAAGAAGATCAAACCTATCCATGAAATCAGCTCTGAGTGCTCACTGGAAGGACAGATCGTGAAGCTGAGGCTCCAATACTTTGGCCACCTCATGAGAAGAGAAGACTCCCTGGAAAAGACCCTGATGTTGGGAAAGATGGAGGGCACAAGGAGAAGGGGACGACAGAGGACGAGATGGTTGGACAGTGTTCTGGAAGCTACCAGCATGAGTTTGACCAAACTGCGGGAGGCAGTGGAAGACAGAAGTGCCTGGCATGCTCTGGTCCATGGGGTCACGAAGAGTCGGACACGACTAAACGACTAAACAACAACAACAACAGCCTTCAGCTGTAATTCTAATATAACTTACACACCACTTGCCCTGATTTTGAATAAGCAAGCTGTAGTATATAGGAACCATCCTTTTGAAAAAGAAAGCAAGTGATGGACTTAATCCAATACACCTCTACTCAAAAGTAATTAGGCATGTGTTGCTTTTCAATGAAAGCTGAGGACTCCCAGGTGTAGAGAAGCTTCGAAGGAAAGCAGGAGACAAGGGGCTGTATTCATTTCCTTTATTTGTTATTGGTTTCCCATTGATAAATCACTGCAAAACAAAACGTAAAATCAACAGAACAGAAGCATGGAAGTAATCCATTTTAATATTTCAGTTAATTGGCAATATGCTCATGCTTAATTCTCCAGACCATCTGTCTTATTCGACATATTTTGGATCCACTTTAGTGGGATAACCATTTTTACTGCAGGTTTAGAATTAAAGTCCAATAAATAAACACAGCTGGAGCATTTCAAAACTTACTAGCAAATAACGTATACACTTCTTGTGTACGCCAGAAACAGCACTCATGGCTGGCCTTTCTGACTGCACATTTCTTTTTCAAAATAAGTACCAAGGGAAACCACCAAGGTTAAAACACTTTAGAAATAATTTATAGATTATATAGTTACCGTTCCTGCACTATAGTGAAATATTCATTCTTTGTAGACACATTCAATACTTTTACAATGTGGGTAATACATGAATTACAATATCCTGTGGCAGTTATTTCCTTGCTTTTAAAAGCTGGTGTTTTGAAAATTCATGTCACAACTTATTACAATGATACTCTGCCTACTTTGATCATCCTGGTTTTTAGATTGACTTGGTATCATACTTTGCTTACAACGAAATTGCAAGCCAAAACATGTAAGAATTTGCAAGGAAACCAATAAGAGTTTTCATAGGACAGCAGCTTTTCTGAGATTTTCAACAATCATGCATTCCTATCCAAAGAAATATGAATACAGGTTGATGCTTAATGTGTGTGTGTGTGTGTGTGTGTGTTTTTGTCATGTTAAGCTGCTTTGGGAGAAAGGATAGGGCAAATAATAATTTTTAAAAATGAGGGGAGGGTTGTAGTGCATAACATGATGAAGAAGTCAACCCAGTTGAATAAATAGGAAAGGAATTGAAAATAATAATAAAAACTGCGGCTAGCATAATGCAACTATACAAATCTATGGTGCTGTCAGGGAACTGTCATCAGCTCAGAGGTGAGAGGTGGAAGGGCAGTTGGGTTACAGGGAGCCTCCGAAGATCGTGCGAAGCAGCTCTTCCTCCAGAGAGGAGGGAGGCCCTGCTCCAGTGGGGAAGGGATGCAGGGCTCGGAAGATGCTAGAGAGATCCACAACACTGAGCCTGAGCAAAGCAGGGGGGAGGCAGGTCCCCCTTTGCCCACACCCTCTCTGCGCATAAACCGACTGCGGTTTATGCGTAGAGAGGGAAGGCGTAGGGTGGGGGTCAAAAGACTGCTATGCTGGGGAACATTTAAGGACCGCCCACTCCCAGATTCTGCTAGCGATTGAGCAGACATGGACTTGAGACGCTCTGCACTGTAAATGTCTTGTACAGATAATAAAGCCTGGAAAAGACCGGTGGGAGTCTTACCTGTTCGCTCTTGAGCAACCACGCCAGCACCTGACAGGTGCGTAGTGGCATTATGGTGTGACTGCATTTGGAATACGGTGTGTATTTCTTGCCTTCTCACCTCAAAAAGGATATTGTGGTGTGTGTAAAGGGTAAAAAAAGAAGAGCAAACAAAATGACCAAACGGGTGGAGCAACGAACCTATGAAGAAAGGGTTGTTGCGTTTTGGACTTTTCAGTTCAGAGAAAAGGCAAGTCAGAGGAGATACAATAGAGCGGTACAAAATTATGTGTGGCATGAAGAAGGAGGATGAAGATTTTCTCCACCTGTCACAATAGTAGAACTCAAAGCCATTCAGCAAAGCTGGATTTTGGGAGAGTCAGTACAGACAGATGAAACTTCCTTTTGGACCCAGCACATAGTTAAACGATGGAATTTGCAAGAGGTAGTGACGGTTACCAGCTTGGAAGGTTTCAAAAGAGGGTTAGACTAAGGTTACCAGATGTCCCCGTTTCCCAAGGACAGTCCCCGAATCTACAAATCAGTCCCCTGACAAAATCCATCTATTTGGTAGGAACTTGAAAAGTGTCCCCAGATTCATTGGAAAAAATCTGATAACCTTAGGTTAGACAAACACATGGAGGATAAGGCCATCACTGGTCACTAGCCACAATGGCCATGTTCTATCTCCACTGTTGACTCTCAATGGAGTGTGCCTCCAAGGGTGAAGTCAAAGCGCTGTTAGCAGCACTGAAGTGACCTCCCTGGGGCGCAAGCCTGGGCAGTGTGTATGGAGGTCCTGGGCTGCCCAGATGACAAGACAACCCCCCCTTTTTTGGCCTTGATGATGTGGCCCAAAGGAAAGCAGAGCAATGCATCTGACACCAGCTTGGCTGCAGGAGTTGCCGGAATGAGACATACAAGGCATCATCCAACCAGCTTAGGGACTGGATTCATGTAGTACTGTACTTCCTCTTTAGCCTTTTCTTCTCCTGAAGATACCCTGCAAGGAAGCAAAGGTTTAAGACCAGAATAGACATGTGAAGAGGAGCTCAGCTAGAAGAGGAAGCCCTTTATATAATAATAATAATAATAATAATAGCTTGTTTGTTTGTTTGTTTGTTTGTTTATACATACTCCGCCCATCTGGCTGGCCTTCCCCAGCCACTCTGGGCAGCTTCCAACAAAATATTAAAATACAGCAATCCATCAAACATTAAAAGCTTCCCTAAACAGGGCTGCCTTCAGATGTCTTCTAAAAGTCTAGTAGTTGTTTATTTCCTTGACATCTGGCAGGAGGGCATTCCACAGGGCATTCCACAGGGCAGGTGCCACTACCAGGCCCTCTGCCTGGTTCCCTGCAACTTAGCTTCTCGCAGTGAAGGAACCGCCATATGGACCTCAGTGTCCGGGTAGAACGATGGGGGTGGAGATGCTCCTTCAGGTATACTGGACCGAGGCCGTTTAGGGCTTTAAAGGTCAGCACCAACACTTTGAATTGTGCTTGGAAATGTACTGGGAGCCAATGTAGGTCTTTCAAGACTGGTGTTATGTGGTCTCGGCGGCCGCTCCCAGTCACTAGTCTAGCTGCTGCATTCTGGATTAGTTGTAGTTTCTGGGTCACCTTCAAAGGTAGCCCCACATAGAGCACATATGCCTTTCTAACCAGAAAGAGGCAATGGCCTCATTTGAAACACATTATTTTCCTCAGAGAATTCTGGACCCTGTAGTTTACCCTTCACTGAGTTAGTTCCCAGCAACTCTTAACAAGCTATGGTGTCCATATTATTTGAGGGGGGAAATGTGCTCTGGGTGTACTTTAAAGTTTTAGTGTGTACACAGATTCAGTTGGGAAGTGTCTTCCTTGAGAAGGCTCCCTGCTGCAGATCACTAAGTGACGACATAAGCCGACGGCATACAAATACATCAGCACCCCTCAAGTTAATCAGAATTTGAATCACCTAGTTTGGCTTCTTGACTCATAATACAGAAAAATAGTACAGAACATAGTATTCTGTATTCTGTACAGAATATAGTAACAATTCATCTGTTTTCACCTTCTGTCACTCCTGAATAAAAATCCATTTATTCAAAAACATGTAGATCACATTTTTCACCAAAGCTATTTGTTCTAGTTCCAGTCCTCGGGGTTTTTTTGTTTATTTTTTTTTTAAACGGAATTCTGCAGTTCCCATTATCTATTTTGCACTGTTTAACAAACAGTTCTAATAAATAACGTGCTGCATTCTCTTAATGAGGGTGATCCTGACAAATGTAGCGAAACAGAAGATGATGCATTTCTGAAGACACGATTAGACGCAAATAACCGTTTCCTCTGTAATGTAGTAAGATTTTTAAAATTATTATTACTGCTGTAGATTTAGTGCAGGTACCATCATCTTTCAAACAGGGAGTCAATGATTACACAATGCAGAGCATTCTCCAAATCCATTCCATCTTTCCGTAACTTCATTTGATCATTAATTCCGAGGCTCATCCGATAGAGGATTCTGCTCGTTCAACATTTTATCAGCTCATCTGCTGATTGCTTTCCTGACACTTTGGCCTCCAGTAATACTTTCTCCCGATTGTCATCCAATCTCCTCCCCAGCCACCTTTCCTCCTTGCTGAAATAGAAGAAGAGCTCTTTAAGCCTCATCTTCTAGAGAGCTGCCTGAAGAATGTCCGGCCCAGGAGGCCCACCGGCTGTTGACATATTTGCACAGCAGCAGTTTCTTTTCATGATGAGAAGAAAGACAGGCACAAAGTATGCATGCTGGAGAAGGACTGCTTTGAGCTTTATGGCAGCAGCTTCGTTTCTCAAATCAGACCAATACTAAAAAAAAAATTAAAAAAATCACTAAAGAACCAGTGTGCGTGGTTTGAAACTATTGTTTATAACATTTGCTAAAAGGAAAGGATAATGGAAAGCAAGTTACTTGGACACCAACTCTTATAGGCCACCTAGTCTAACTCCCTACTAAATGCAAGACACCCAGAGCTACAAAAGATCTGCAAGAGATAGCTACGACACCTCTGCTTGAAGACCACCACCAAAGGCGATCCCACCGCCCTTCTAGGCTCCAGTGTAAAGTTGCTCTTGTCTTTAAGGTTCTCCTGATGCTCAACTGATGTCTGCCCTCCTGAATCTTAAACCCATTAGATCAGAAGTAGCCAACGTGATACCACTGAGATGTTGCTGAACTACAACTCCCCTAATATCTAACCATTGGCCTTTGGTCTGGGGCTGCGAGATCCACATTGGTTATCACTGCATTAAACCTATTCCAGCCCTCTGGGACAACAGAAATGGCTTTCCCATCTTCTGTGTGACATCCCTTTCGGTATATGAAGATGTCTACTATACCCCACCTCCTTCAGTTCTTCTATAACCTAAACATTCCCAGTTCTTACAGTTCTCTCTCACAGAACTTGCTTTCAAACCACTGGCCATCTTCATCTCCCTCCTTTGAACCTCTTTCCATTTGACTTCCTCCTACATATACTGCCGTGCCATTTATCTCCTCTTCCAATGAAAGCAAACTCCCATTGATATTTCCTGCTGTAAGCATGGGGGGTGGGGGCGGAAACAGTATGTTGATTGCTAGCATATATCCAAATACATCAGTCAGTTCTTAAGAGAAAAGGGGACAGCTCCATTACATGCTAGCATTGAGTGGACTTACTTGTCACTGCTCAAATTGGATAAAAGCTTTTAGACATTTCTTCTGATTAGGCAGCTTTTAATTACCACACACACAAATGAACATGTTTTTCCTGTCCATTTCATTCTGAACATCAACCACAGTTCAATTATTGACACAGCTTTGTATAGAGTAGATATTTGACTTGTCTAGTCAATATCCTAGCTTGAGAGCCATTAATATGCAGCATTACTATTTGGCCAATATGCTTAGGTATGTCGATTTTCTCCTTTCACCCACTCTGGAAACACTTATCCAATAGGAAATAGCTATCCCAGGAGGTTCTCTCTTCTTCTCTGCCCTCTCCCTCATACAAAACTTGAAGCAACAGCAAGCAGATGATCCAGGTGGAAGCAGGAGAAAGTGCCAGTAAGAGAAACTACTCTGGGAAGTAAGGTTGAAATGTGTGGTTCCTGGTTCCCTTTCTCAAGAGCTATGAAACACACACCATGGCATCACCAACCTGGTCTAAATGAGGTCCTAGAATCCTATAAAGACATGCACTGGTTCTCTTGACAAGCAGAGATTCTACAATTTCTGGAGGACAATAGGCAGAGTTATGTGTTTGAGCTGAGCTAATAGCAGGCTCAGCTCAAACTAGAGTAGAGACATCACCTTGCCAACAAAGGTCCGTATAGTAAAAGCTATGGTTTTCCCAGTAGTGATGTATGGAAGTGAAAGCTGGACCATAAAGAAGGCTGATCGCCGAAGAATTGATGCTTTTGAATTACGGTGCTGGAGGAGACTCTTGAGAGTCCCATGGACTGCAAGAAGATCAAACCTTTCCATTCTTAAGGAAATCAGCCCTGAGTGCTCACTGGAAGGACAGATCCTGAAGCTGAGGCTCCAATACTTTGGCCACCTCATGAGAAGAGAAGACTCCCTGGAAAAGACCCTGATGTTGGGAAAGATGGAGGGTACAAGGAGAAGGGGAAGACAGAGGATGAGATGGTTGGATAGTGTTCTCGAAGCTACCAGCATGAGTTTGACCAAACTGCGGGAGGCAGTGGAAGACAGGCGTGCCTGGTGTGCTCTGGTCCATGGAGTCACGAAGAGTAGGACACGACTAAACGACTAAACAACAACAACAATAGCAGGCTGCAGACAGAAGACAGAGAGCAAGAGCCATGCTTGATTTCTGCTTGAATCCAAGGCTGTGACTAAGGGAGAAGCACGACCTTCTGCAGTGTTGATGCCATGATCTCTTCCATCATAGGCTCAGGTTGTATCATATCTTTAAGTAAACCATATATCATAAAGACACCACAGTCTCTACTGTCCTTCATTCCAAGGAAACTGAACCCCCAAAAAGTGCCTGGAACCCCTGGAATTGTGCACTGCTCAGAGACTGGGACGGCTTGCAAAAGTATTAATTGCAATGGATCATCCAATTTAAAAAAAAAAAAATCAGCAAAATTATTGCATTTCTTTTGTCACCCTGAGGAAGGAAGGAAATAATTTTACCAGCAGCAAATCACAACCTTCCCGCACAGCTTGATTGGCTTTCATGCTCACCGGAGGTTCCCAACTGCTGTGGCAGAAAATACAGCACATTCGTAAATATGAAACACATCTGACAGGTTCCATCACATTTCTACTAAGATGCCATTTATGGACCGGATGATGCATTTCAGTGTCAAGGATTTGCAAAGCCACAATTTTCATGCAGTGATGGCAATTACAGCGAGATAACTTGTCTGCTTCTTTTTAACGGTAATACATTTTTCTACACCCGAGGCTCAACTCAAGTTTCCTTACATCCACGTTGGCCTTTGGCAATTTTCTACTGAATACCACTGTTCCAGTACTTACTTTTAAATGGGGAAATTTGTAGCCTCCAACATTCAAGCTATCAGATACTCAGCAGCTTATAGTGGTGATTCATCTCTTCTGGAAAGGTTTTAAATGCAAGAATGTAGACTCGGGGTATGAGCACTAGTTCATACATTAAGCGTTCCAGAGTAAGAGCTTTGAATCTCAGGTTCATGGGATCATAGGTACTTAATGCCAAAGCCGGCACACATTCCCTGTCTTCCTGGATTTCTATATGTCCTATTTAAATTGAAAGTACCAGTCATTTCTTTCTGCACTGACAGAGCAGTTTAGAAACATAGGAAAGCTACCTTATCCAGAGTTGGCCCCATCTAGCTAAGGACTGTCTACACCAGGGATGGTAAACTTGTGGCCTTCTGGATGTCAGACTCACAGCATGGCAAGTGAACAGGGATGATGAAGATTATAGGTCAGCAACATCGGGAAGGATACAGGTTCACCACTCCTGGTCCAAACCAACTGATAGCACTTTTCAGGGTTTCAAATAGGAGTCTTCTCTAGTCTTCCCTGAGATGCCAAGGACTGAACCCCAGACCTTTTGCAAATGAGGCAAGTGATCTACCACTGAACCAAAGGCCATCTCGCAAGTCCGAGAGCTCAGGCTGTTCCTCTTCTGAAACCTGAAAACCTGAAAACTGGGCAGGAAAGAACCTGTTGCCATTTGCCTGCAGCCCGCACTCACTCAAAACACCAAACTGAAATGAAATCAAGTCAACAAAGGAGGAAGCACCACCACATTCAAAAAAGTGAGCACACCATAATGGCTGTAAATAGCAAGATCTTTTGCTAGAAAAGTAATCAGTATTCTAGCTGAAAAGCTAAACAAGAATACTAATCCACTTAGAGGCCACATGTCTGACAATAATGAGATGGGACAGTGATAAATTCAGCTGACTTCCAATAAGCCTTTCATGGCCACCCATGGGTTGTACTTCTGTTGTTTTGCAATTACATTCCAAAGGGAATCTGTCCTCTTTGGAGATTGCATTCTGGTGAAAGAAGCATTTGAGCTGCCCATGGGTCTAGAACAATAATATTTCCTATATTTTTTACATAGAAAATAAAAGCTACTGCACCTGGCAATTCTTTAAAAAAAAAATTCCTCAACATGTAATCCCCCTCTTCAGAGCATGTTCTCTTAAAGGGCCATGGCTGTCACTGAGCATTTAAAATTTCAGCTGAAGCTGCCTTGCGTGCCTTCCTCTTATCCACTCACTCTAATTCAAACCTGCAGCTGGATTAAACAAATTATGAGAATCCTCAGTCAAATGGAAATAGAGAGAAAAACAGAGGACTGTGAAGGGGGAGACCAGCCTTCAGGTTCTTTTTCATTTGCCTGAAAATTATTTTTAAACGTGCTTCTTCTTCTTCTTATTTCATCTCTTAATAGAATTGACTGCACCAGCTACATTTGTTGCAGCTTTTAAGAAGCTACAGAAGTGTAGTAGCTGAGCTGCGATCTGTTCCCATTTCAGATCTCACCTTTGCTGAGGACTCACCAGGTAGCTTTAGGCCTTCATAGCTTTTGTGAAAAGACTGGGAACAAAAGAAGTAGTCTGGAACATAGAGACTCCCAAGGAGAGCGTGCAATTTAAGTGTCATTAGGGAAGATGCAATGGTTACATTCCTGGGTACCTCATTTATATGTGAAATTACCTATAGCAAGAAGCCCCATAGTGGGCAGAGACTCCAGTAGAAAATGGACTGAAAAACAGGAACCCAAGCAAAGGACAAGGAAGGTGTGAAGAGGTAAAAAAAAATAATGAGCCATTTTATACGCTTTCTAACCAGCCAATACTTTGTCTACAGCTGTCCAGTAAGATGATTTAATGCTCATTTAATTAAAAGATTTACACATTTTAAGAGACTCACACTCAAAAACTATGACCTTTATATCTGACTTAGAAAAGACTGATAGTTTACGTAACATAATATTCAAATGAATATTGCATTCTACCATCTATCATGCAATTTACACGCTGATTAAAAAATTATACAAAATCTGAAAGATTCATGATTCAGTTGCAAACCCAGGATTTCTTATGCACAGTAAATCTGCCAACCAATAAAATTTGGTTTTGTGTCAATCGTAATGCCTGGGCTGTTGTTTTTCCCCTCCTGCCAAGACGTCATAAATTTAGTCTACATTCACAAAACAGAATAAATAAGCCAATAGGACCATATTGGGAAATACCGAATTATTTTACAATATATACAGATTTCCTCAATGTTACTGTTGAATCCAAAAGGCATGCAAAAACATATGCCTTGTGATTTGCCAATAATTTAAGAGAATGGCAGCCATAAGGATGCACACACTCACAAACACACATGGGCAGATCAGACCTATCATTAGGGTGGCTATTTGCACATCCTCAGAAAAGAGAAAAAAAGAACAGGATACTGAGTTGCATTAAAACATCACATGCTAACGTATATGTATAGCTGCAAAGTTTAAAAATAATTGCTATGATTTAACTAGAAATACAATACACCTCACAGCAGGGCTGGGAACTATGGGTTGATCTACACACAGGAAAAAACCGCTATAAATAAGTCAGAAATTAAATTGTTATAACAAAAGGGGGGGGGACTATTGAAAATCACTAAGAATTTTTTATTTTTAATTTTTGCTCCCCAGTGCCATCTGGTGTTGCATGTTTATAACGCATTTGAAACACTGGTTTTTGACTAATGTAGCTGAGTCCTATGTGACTACTCAGGGGTGACTTGTGTGCCTGCCCAGGTACTAAGTGGTGATGAGCAACTTCAGGGCTCCTGCTTTTCCTTTTTGTGGTTGCTTATTTTTAAACAAGCCTTGGACCAAACAGCCCTTCAAATGGAGAAAGCCTTCAGTGAAGCATCGTCTGACAAAAGCATTCAAAGAAAAGAAAAACTGTCTTCTGGAAAGCAATACACAGATACTACTGCCGATATTAATATTGTGCAGCATGAAGTGACTGGAAGCATACTAACTCCTTTTGGAAATAAAGCATTGTCCAGACCTATAAAATAGTATTCAAATTTTAATTCAAAACAAACAGAAACATCAAATGATACATCGTAAACATCCATACAATGCCTTGTGCTGTCCAACACAGGCTAAGCATTTTAGAAATAAAATATAATTCCAGAAATCAAAATGGTGTCACTCCCAGATTCCAGCCTGTCTTAGCCTGCCTAAGGCTATGCAGTTTCTTAGAGAGCCATTATCACATCCTTTTTTCCCTCTGAGGCATTCAGAAAAAGACTAACAGTCACCACCCTTTCAAGATGGCGAATTTGCAACTCAATAGCCTCATCACATGATCAAAGCTTACATTTGGTTCAGAAAAACAGAAAACAATCAGCAGGTAATCCTTAACCCATTGAGGAGTTTAGAGCCCCTTAGAAAACCACCGTGGAAAAACCCCCATGTTAGCAATACACATCAAGCCATTCTCTATGTTAAACCTTCATTCATTTCACTGTCAATTAAACCAATTATATTTTATACACTCTGATCTCAGGACCCAAGAAGACTGTCAAGCCTGACTGCAACCGTCTAAGTTTGTTGGAAATCACCGCTTTCGAGGCATTTTTAATTCAGCTGGGACTTCTGTTTGAGTTTGGGACCGGGGAATGATAGTTCTTCTGCAGATTACTCAAATGAAATCTGGAGTACACATGCATTTCAGGTGAGGGAGGGGACCTCCCTTTCTCCATGTTGCTAACCCATGCCACCTGAGCGAAACAGACCAAAGCTGCTGTGGCAATCACACAGGGTTCCCAGACGTTTAACGGTCTATTGATCCCTGTGCCGCCACTGTGCTCGCTTCCCTGCTGCCACCAACCCGTTACTCTTGGGTAAAACACTGAGTCCAGACAATTGTTAAAAGTGAACCAAATAAACAAGTTTATTTTACAAACATTAACAAGTTTATGGTTTCTCAGATAATATTCCTGTCAGTATCTTAACTTAAGTTTCTTTGCCTGCCTATACCTTCCTAATACTTTCTGACTGATTATCTCAACTGTTTGACTGACTCTTCTTAACAAATTCTCTCACACCAGACCAGCCCAAACCATAGACTTATCTTCTCTGTCTCTTCTAACTCCAGACTGTCTTCTCAGCCACCCTAATTCTAACTCTTTCGGAAAAAACCCTCTGTGCTTAAAACCTTATACACAGTTAACTATGCCCCTTGGGTCCCCATTCGTCAGTCATTTTACAATTAGTTAACCCTTTCCTTATGAACCCAGTATGATGTCACACACCTAGGAGGACAAACGCCACACTGCTCTAGAAACCAGCCTGCCCCACCCATTCCATTGCACTATCTTGTCCCATCCACTGAGATTTTTACACTCAAGTGGGATTATTCATTCATTCTATCTGTATACCACCCACATAACTTAGCTATCCGGGCAGTTTACAGAGACTATATATGTGTGTGTGTGTCGATGCGGGTGGCGCTGTGGGTAAAACCTCAGCGCCTAGGACTTGCCGATCGCATGGTCGGCGGTTCGAATCCCTGCGGCGGGGTGCACTCCCGTCATTCGGTCCCAGCGCCTGCCAACCTAGCAGTTCGAAAGCACCTCTGGGTGCAAGTAGATAAATAGGGACCGCTTACCAGCGGGAAGGTAAACGGCATTCCGTGTGCTGCGCTGGCTCGCCAGATGCAGCTTGTCACGCTGGCCACGTGACCCGGAAGTGTCTGCGGACAGCGCTGGCTCCCGGCCTATAGAGTGAGATGAGCTCACAACCCTAGAGTCTGGCAAGACTGGCCCGAATGGGCAGGGGTACCTTTACCATATATATATATACACACACACACACCAATACAGTTCCAATTTTACTAATAACCCCCTTAACCCCCCCCCACTAAAGCCATACTCCAAGCCATTGCTACAGCTACACAGCTGGTGCCAACTGAGCAGAGTAGGCAAGAGGGGCAAGCAGAACAACAGCTTGGTCATGAACCTCTTCCACTCCATATGCAGATGAGCAGAGAGGCAATGTGAGGGTTGCCGGGTAGCTCAATTGGTTAGAGCGTGGTGCAGATAACACAAAGGTTGCAGGTTTGATCCCCATATGGGACAGCTGCATATTCCTGCATTGCAGCAGGTTGGACTATATGAACCTCAGGGTCCCTTCCAACTCTACAATTCTAGGATTCTATATAGAGCAAAGTCAAAAGACGATAAAGCAGGATGGGGTTATCATGCATTGGATATCATGCAGAAGGGAGGAACCCACAAATATTACTTTGAGTGTCAGTAATCCACACAGAGACTGAGATAAGTCAAGATGAGGACTCAAGAGAGTTGTGAGAAGACTCAGGTAGCCAGACCAGAGGAGACCGCTATCTCAGCAGGAGCCAGGAGAAGATTCAAATGGGACCGCTCTGCTATGGTTTGCAACAAGCTCTGAGCGGCACCTTTTCTATTCCTCTTTTTGGACACCAGAATATTTTTCCAATGAAAATCCCATTCAAGAAAGAAAGGTATTGAACAATCTCCCCGGGTTTATTTTAGTTTTTGGTATCTTTTAAAATTGCAATCATAAATGGCAGGGTAGGCATTAAATGACATACTTTAAATTATACAAGTGTAATTTATTTCCAGTAATACATAATTATGTTTTTCAATTACCTCTTTAGTAATTATTGCCATTGTCAAATTTTTAAATCATTGCGGCTATAAATATACTCAGAGATTCACTTTTTTTTTGGTAAAAAGGCAATTTTTAATGCAAAGAGTACATTTTACAAAATTGGGGCTGCAGTCCTAGGTGCCCTTCCTTTTGTGGGAAGTAGGCTTATGGAATTTTGCTGCTTAATATAGACCTAGATTCAGGTAGGTAGCTGTGCTGGTCTAATGCAGTCAGTGTGTGTGTGTGTGTGTGTGTGTGTGTGTGTGTGTGTAAAAATTGTCCAGTAGCACCTTAGAGACCAACTAAATTTGTTCTTGGTAAAAGCTTTCATGTGCATGCACACTTCTTCAGGTAATATAGACCTGGCATGAAATCAAACCTGAATTGGCCTGCGGGTAAGATTTACCCTAAGCCCTCATGATAGGGTGGGCTAGGTTGCGGCTGATTTCAGTCTTGTGTTGCATTTCTGCTTGCAGATTTAACACACTGGGTGGGATGCAATCACTGTGGTAGCCTCTTGGCAGGAGTTGCTGCCGAGGCCATATAACACTGGGCCTGAAAGACCTACATTGGCTTCCAGTACGTTTCCAAGAACAATTCAAAGTGGTGGTGCTGACCTTTAAAGCCCTAAATGGTCCCTGCCCAGTATTCCTGAAGGAGTGTCTCCACCCCCATCATTCAGCCCGGATGCTGAGGTCCAGCTCCGAGGGCCTTCTGGTGGTTCCCTCACTGCGAGAAGTGAAGTTACAGGGAACCAGGCAGATGGCCTTCTTGGTAGTGGTGCCTGCCCTGTGGAACACCCTCCCATCAGATGTCAAGGAAATAAACAACTACCTGACTTTTAGAAGACATCTGAAGGCAGCCCTGTTTAGTGAAGTTTTTAATGTTTAATGTTTTATCGTGTTTTTAATATTCTGTTGGGAGCCACCCAGAGTGGCTGGGGAGACCCGGCCAGATGGGCGAGGTATAAGTAATAACTTCTTCTTCTTCTTCTTCTTCTTCTTCTTCTTCTTCTTCTTCTTCTTCTTC
>JAXCMG010000159.1:391628-436012 GCA_034642415.1 Podarcis siculus | reverse complement strand
TCTTCTTCTTCTTCTTCTTCTTCTTCTTCTTCTTCTTCTTCTTCTTCCTCTTCCTCTTCCTCTTCCTCTTCCTCTTCCTCTTCCTCTTCCTCTTCCTCTTCTTCCTCTTCCTCTTCTTCTTCCTGCTACTAATCAGGTGGGTGGGAGGGAAGAGCTAGGTGGTGGGGAGATAGGCATGGTGCAAACACACTGGCAGGAATGCCAGATTGCATTTGCCACTGCATTTGCACCATGCCAGCCTCCCCATTACCTCTCCCTCTTCCTTCCAGCAAGTGACAGCACCCCACCTGTCAGAAGGCTAGCACAGCAGCTCCGCCTCATCTTCCTGAAGGTAGTGGGCCTTGAACCCAGAACCTTCTATATGCAAAGCATGTGCTCAGTGCTTCTCCATTCAGGACCACTATATCTTCTGCAATAGCCAGGACCACCATGATTATAACTTACCATTTCTACAGCATTTTCACATCACTTTGGCCGCTGTACTTTGGTGCTGACAAAACTATCTTGGGCCCATTGTTGACTATTTTGCTGGCTTCTGAATGTCCCTCCTCAATTCTGTACTAAGAGTGGATATCTACTTCCCATTCTTCTGTTACTAGCTTTTTAATGTTTCCTTCAATTATCTTACGTCTACATGTTTTCTGTTACACTCACCCAGGAATTTTTGTTAAGGTTCTTGATCAATTTGTGTTGACGGAAAAATCATTTGAACGGTGGCATTACTGTTCTCCCTCTCTCCGCTTTCCTATAACGTGTATTAGGAAAATGTGTTTTATGTATGGTAGGAAAGTTGTTTTCTTCTGGTACAGTATGCAGGAGTTCATTTTCCTCCTTTACAGCATGATGAAAACAACATTCTAATCAGCTGCACAAACATGCAATTACATTCTATTATCCCCAATTAAAATTGCAGGAGGAACATTCTAACAGCTCAATTTAAATCTTTAATAAACCATAATTCTAAGCTACTACTAACAGGATGTGTGACTCTTTTAGGTGTTCAAAAGAAAATGTATGAAACTGTTTGAAACCAGACTCCCAAAAGCTTTTTTAAAATATTTGACTTGCAATCCTAAACACATGTAGACAACATGTGTTCTTTCTGTAGGGTGAATAGTTATTAATTTATTCTATTAACAGTGTAAGGCAGCCGATATTGCTTACTTCAGAGTATTCTAGGGTATGAGAGAGCTAATGTTTTGCATGTCACCAGTCTGTTCTTTCCAATTTAACATATTGCCTCTGATTTTTGTTTTGTTTTGTTCAGAAACTTCCAATTTTGCCTCTGAACCCATTGAGACAAACTTCATCAAAAAATTTCCAGACCTAAATTGCCCCAAGGTGATTGTGTTAATCAGCTTTCCTATTAAAATATTTTTGCAGCTAATTATTTTGAACTGGTGTCTCTGTAACCTGAAGGCTTAGTTCCTACAGAGATCCTAATGTCAATAACTCTGCAAGCCTGATGGTTGTTTTTTTAAAAAAAATCATCTTAAATTAAAAAAAGAAAGCCATGTTGCCTGCTAATAATTATATAGTGCCATTAACGTACTTAAAACAACAGAATGATGGGATTGAACCAAAGGCTTTGTGGAAGAGGTAGTATTTGAAGGAATAGAGTAGTCCAAGTTGTGATTCTTCTTCACAACAGAGTACATGGAGCTGTACCCCAAAATGATAAAAGCCATTTTTGAATTAGCTAGGCTGCTGAAATTTCAGATCAAATGGATTTACCTTACAGTAGGGGATCGTGATGGTCTACTGAAATTGACCTGCCTACTTACTCAAACGTTTGCAGACCCGGTGACCCATAGACACAGTTCAGGAGCAGAATTTGCAGTATGGTGGTGGTGCACACAGCTGCGCTCTGGTTGCTCCTAGTGAGGCTCAGAACAGCTATGGAGGTGCCCAGTTTTGCTGGCAGGTTACTTTGTAGGGCATGAGTGAAGCAGTCTGGCCGTGCCTCCTCAGTATGCACGGGGCTCTTCTCTGCTGAGGTAGGACCAGTTCGTCCAATGCCTCCAACAATGGATACTCGATATCATGGCAGTGAAATTACCGTAGTAATGGAGGAAATAGAAAACAGGAACATCTATGCTTCTCTGGCACCATCTAAGAAGAAGAAGAAATAAAGAAGTCCTGGAGGTCAAGGGGGAAAGACTAAGGAAGCCAGATCTGTATACCTTCTGTATTGTTACGGGACGTGGGGGGCACTGTGGTCTAAACCACTGAGCCTCTTGGACTTGCCAATCAGAAGGTTGGCGGTTCAAATCCCTGTGACAGGATGAGCTGCTGTTGCTCTGCCCCAGCTCCTGCCAACCTAGCAGTTCGAAAGCACATCAGTGCAAGTAGATAAATAGGTACCGCTGTGGCGGGAAGGTAAACAGCGTTTCCGTGCACTCTGGCTTCCATCACGGTGTCCCATTGTGTCAGAAGCAGTTGAGTCCTGCTGGCGACATGACCCGGAAAGCTGTCTGTGGACAAACGCCGGCTCCTTCGACATCCTCCATAGTCGCCTTTGACTGGACTTAACCATCCAGGGAATCTCCCAAATCTTCCCCAGTCGGAAATTAACAAGATTGGTGAGAGTTGGAAGCTGCTCAGTGTGGCTGAGAAGAGTTATTCTTTGGAGAAGGCCAAGTTAGCAAAATAAGGTCTAGACCAGGCTTCCTCAAACTCGACCCTCCAGATGTTTTGAGACTACAATTCCCATCATCCCTGACCACTGGTCCTGCTAGCTAGGGATCATGGGAGTTGTAGGCCAAAAACATCTGGAGGGCCGAGTTTGAGGAAGCCTGGTCTAGACCCCAAATTAAAGATGTCTCCCCTGACTACTGTAGTTTCAGAAATTCCACATTTCCGTAAAATTCTCTCTTACAGCAGCAGCTTCTACAGATGACCTGCTTCTTCAGCATCCATCCTGATTTGCTTGCAGAAAGCTTACTTGTTGGTTAGACTGTCTAGTCTTTACAAAGCATTTATTCCGGTTTGTTTCCAGGATGGTCATACTACAATGCGCCTTTGCCCTGATTTCGTGGCAGGATGTTTACATGTCTTACTGTTAATCATTTCTTCATCCCAGTGCATTTCCACATCAAATTTCCAAACTGTAAGTCTGTTGCAGCAGGTCTTTTAAGTGGATTTATTGCACTAGGAAGGGACACGGGTGGCGCTGTGGGTTAAAACACAGAGCCTAGGACTTGCCTATCAGAAGGTCGGCGGTTCAAATCCCCACGATGGGGTGAGCTCCCATTGCTCTGTCCCTGCTCCTGCCAACCTAGCAGTTCAAAAGCACGTCAAAGTGCGAGTAGATAAATAGGTACCGCTCTGGCGGGAAGGTAAATGGCATTTCTGTGCTGCTCTGGTTCACCAGAAGTGACTTAGTCATGCTGGCCACATGACCCGGAAGCTGTACGCTGGCTCCCTCGGCCAATAAAGCGAGATGAGTGCCACAACCCCAGAGTCGGTCATGACTGGACCTAATGGTCAGGGGTCGCTTTACCTTTACTTGATTGCACTAGGATCTTGTTCAAAGTGGATTTTGTTTTAAGTGCATCTGTTACACTGTTAGAGTAACAGCATTCTAACACAGAGTTCATTCCATATCATAATTATTATTTTTAATGTAAAATACTTTAAATGGATATGTGTGCCTACATTTGACTCCATTGCTGTACTGAGGTAACATCTCTGCCTAGTTCCAAAAGTCTCTCTAAGCAGCAGCAAGAGATAATTCACTGGAGAGAAGCCAAAAGTATGATAACAGTCATTTCCATCCAGTATAGCCCATGGCATTATTGCTAAGTGCCCTGATGTATTTGCTGCAGAAATGTGCACATGGATCCTCAAAGTTCTGTGCTGCTAATAAATGGCAAGTAATAGGTTCCTTGCCATATCAGATTACAATTCTTATCAGGTGACAGTATCTGTTTATCCCTATGTAAATATCAGGGCTTGATCAATCCACATACATTATAAATCTGTCAACAACATTTAGACTTTTATTGGTCCAATGAAATGTCAAGACAAGTTAATATACTACATTAAGCATCAGCCAGTGTCAGGTTTTTTCCTGTAGTCTAAGGAGGAGAATAACCATCTGAGTTTGCATTCAGTACTGCATTCAAAAAAAGCACTTCAACAGTATATTGAAGTCCTTTTCATTTGCTGCCTCCATGCTCAGATTAAATGTATGGAGAGAGTAGTAGCACCATGCTCACTGGGTCCTGCTGCTGGTCTCACCCCAAAACTCTACAGATTAGTAATCTGAAAGGGCTCCCTGTCCTATGGGTGAACAGATGTATCCTGTATGCACCCTCTTTCAGACTTTCCAGCTAATGTGTTTGGGGATGGGTCCAGCAGAGTAAGACACCATGAAGAGATGCCAACTTGGCCCCACAACCATGGGTGTCTGGGGCCTTAGGTGCCATGCATGGCCCTGACACCAACATTTGTGGGTGCCCGGCCTCTTCATGGGGATTTTTGTGGGTGTTCAAGCACCCAGGGCCCCAGGGAGCTGGCACCCATGACAACATGGTTCAAGCAGGCATAAACTTTGCCCTTTACATTTATAGCACACATGAAAGCAACAAAAGAAAGGACTATTAATGTAAGTCTTTGCTATGGATTGAATTAAATATGATGGGGAAGGTGCCAAAAATGACAATAGCATATAGTAGAACAGGCTTCCTCAACCTTGGCCCTCCAGATGTTTTTGGCCTACAAGTCCCATGATCCCTAGCTAGCAGGATCAGTGGTCAGGGATGATGGGAATTGTAGTCTCAAAGCATCTGGAGGGCCAAGGTTGAGGAAGCCTGTAGTAGAACTTATTGCCTCACCTACTTTGGTCTGAATTTTGATACCAACCACATTCTCTTATTTGTCCTGGTGTTTCTCCTGTTCTGCAGCCTCATGCCACACAATGGATGGATATTGCGCATATCTATTTTATTGAAATTCAGCTAACACATTAGCTAAATGTGAGCCCCTTGTCCCGATCTTCCCTCAGCCATAAACAATGTAGGCAGCCATGGGCAAGTTGCAATTCTGACCACATCAGTACCCCAATCTGCAAAATGGAGATTGCAAAATTAATCTACTTTACAGGGTACCTTACAGTAAGGCTAAAAGATGTGAGGGGCACTGTGGTCTAAACCATTGAGCCTCTTGGGCTTGCTGATCAGAAGGTTGTTGGTTCGAATCCCCGCAACGGAGTGAGCTGCCGTTGCTCTGTCCCAGCTCCTGCCAACCTAGCAGTTCAAAAGCATGCCAGTGCAAGTAGATAAATAGATAGTGCTACTGTGGAAAGGTAAATGGTGTTTCAGTGTGCTCTGGTTTCCATCACGGTGTTCCATTGCGCCAGAAGCAGTTTAGTCATGCTGGCCACATGACCAAGAAAGCTGTCTGTGGACAAACGCTGGCTCCCTCGGCCTGAAAGCGAGATGAGCCCTCCAACCCCGTAGACGCCTTTGACTGGACTTAACTGTCCAGGGGTCTTTTACCTTTATCTTTTACAGTAAGGCTCACACGGTGGCCATAAGTACCCTGTTTGTGAAGTGTTTTGAACATCCAAACCATACTACATGTAAATGTTACAGAATCTCATTAAAGAAATAGCCTCTTGTTTTTACTAGACCTCTAAAACTAATATAATTTTTCCATGTGACATTTAATTGATCATTTTTGAAAGTGATTTTTGAAAATTTCAGGTGGCATACCTTCTTATAATCTTATACAGGCTGTCAAAACCAATGGCAACAACACTTTTGGCTGGAGCACATGTATTACTTTAGAAAGGCACTCAACTGATTTACTATAGCCAATGAAATGTTTCCAAACCTGGATTTTATTTTATTTTTTTAAAAAAGCTTATATAGATTCTTTCCCTTTCAGCACAACAAAGAATTGAGTTCGAGTTATTGCTTTGGGTGCTGATTTATGCCTTCAGGGAACGTCTATTCATTTACTCAGCCAAATTCAAGTTGATTAATTTTGTTATCGATCGCCATGTCTTGTTTACTATTACAAGGGAGTTGCAGGTTAATTCCATCCCCTGTGCTCTTGACACCAAGCCTACTAAATTATTGACTTCTGCAAGTATATTGGTCATTATTTCATTTATTTTCTGTAATAGATTTCTTTATAGGCTGCATTTCCCATCAACTCACTATTGCCCTGGCTAAATCTTATTTCAAAATGGGTGCCTGAAGTATCATCACATTATTGCTCCAAATGCAATACTGTTCCCCCACCCGAGTGCCTTTCTTGTAACTTCGTAAGGGAAGGGCTAAGCTCAGCAAAACACAAGGAACCTCAGAGCAGGTTTGAGGAAGAATCGTTACGGCTGTTTTCTTGTACAACATTCCAAAAATGCTGACTGGAGAGGCCAAAACAGCCTCTTAACACTGTTCAGTTATCCTCTTCTTGTGAGAATTGGTCATTTGGAATATAAGCGCATCCACGTTACAGCTCATTTATGTTTAATGGTTGCCGTACTTGTCTAGCACAGTGCTGCTGCCTCTGCGGTTACTGCCATGCTGAATAAGTGGAAACACTTTTGCCTGCATGGTCTGTCCCCACACGCACACACAGATGCTGGGTTGCATTGAACATTGCATGACTGTACTTCTCTTGCAATGGAACTTTCTTTCCTCTCCAGCCCTGCACCTCACTACTCTGGACGCTCCCTCAACCCCCTGGGGCAGATTTGGTGATTGGCAAGAGGGGTCTGGAGGGAAGAGAGAATGGGGGTACAACACACTGTGTTTAAATGACCATTCTCTTGGCAAAGGCGTCACTCGCATGGCATTAGGGGGGAGAAAATGTGCAGATAGATAGCCTTTTTTCTAGGGTTGCCATACACCCAGAATTTCCCAGACATTCCTGGAATTCGGCCCTCAGAAACTGTATCTTGGCGGAAATCGCATAAACATCCGTGCAAATCCAGACGTATGGCAAACCATGTTATAGTGTAGGTTTTGGCGAATTTCCTTAAAAATAGCTCAAAAACTTGATTCCCCCCCTTGAGATTTTGCAGGAAAACACAACTTTTCTGTCCATATTTTCACTTTTTCAAAAATGGCAACCGGTTTTTTTCATAAGTGGTGGACTTGTAAGAAAGTGAGGGGATTTGGGGAGATGATATATGAGATAAAAAAGATGTTTAAAATGACTATACAAAAACAACAACCCTGAAGCTTTTCTTTTGGGGATCATAGAGACAGAAGTCGCCCCCACAAAAAAAAGGTGATTAAGTTGTTTATGTATGTTACAGCTGCAGCTTGGATTCTCTCTGCACAAAAACGAAAAGAAGCAGAAATGCCCCTAAAGAAAAATGAATAAGTAAGGTGATGGATTATGCAGAACCGGCAAAGTTAATAGCTAAAACAAGAGAACCTAATGAGGAAGCTTTTGTGGGAGAATGGAAACCCATTTTTGCTTATTTAAAGAAATATTATTATATGACGAACACACGAGCAGGATTTGGACTGTGAGCAACAGAAGGAATTAAGGATTATAGCAGTTTTGTTAAGGTTTAAGGGACAAAGAAGGTAGGATGCAGCAGAGGGAGAGAAACAGAAAAACTATGGAAAAGGGGTGGGAAGTTTTTAAAAAGGGTGTTTTTAATATGTATTGAAATGCACGTGTGAAATTTTGGAAAACTTTATTTAAAAACTTTAGGGGAAAATGGGGGAAAACTCATGTACCTTAGCCTTTGCAACAAGGTATGATTTGCATGGGGACACGGGTGGCGCTGTGGTCTAAACCACTGAGCCTAGGACTTGCTGATCAGAAGGTCGGCGGTTCGAATCCCCGCGATGGGATGAGCTCTCGTTGCTCGGTCCCAGCTCCTGCCAACTTAGCAGTTCGAAAGCACGTCAAAGTGCAAGTAGATAAATAGGTACCACTCCGGTGGGAAGGTAAACGGCATTTCTGTGCACTGCTCTGGTTCGCCAGAAGTGGCTTAGTCCTGCTGGCCACATAACCCGGAAGCTGTATGCTGGCTCCCTCGGCCAATAAAGCGAGATGAGCGCCACAACCCCAGAGTCGTCCGCGACTGGACCTAATGGTCAGGGGTCCCTTTACCTTTACCTTTTTATGATTTGCATGGTGTGTTGAAGGAGCCCTTGGAAACTGGTGTAGCATTCTCATCTACACTGGGAGAGATAGGAAATCATATCCATATCTAAATTGTATAGGGATGGTATGGACTGCATTGCACAGGTATATAAATTCCCATCCTGAACAAACAGTTGAGGGACAGTGGAAAAGAAAAGAGCTAAGAAACTGATGCATGCTGGGGACAAACAGTATGCTAGCAGGAGATGCTAGTTAGATAATGAGTAACAAGCTTAGCAGCTGTTCTAACAGCGGTAGTTTTCATTCCTTAGTGTGCTCCTACTAACCCAAAACTAGCAAACATCTAGCAAATCAACAACTAAAGCCCACTGTGTACAGCTCTTGCAAACATATTTCTACTGTTTTTTTTCCCTATAACTCAGACACTGGTTTTGGTGTGGGACATTTTGGGAAAGCGTGTTCTCCTTCATGGAGAGCACGTGTTGCAATGGGAGCCGCCAGGACACTCCGAAGTTGTGGGGTGGGCTAATTGATCCTTGGCCACTGATGCGATTGGGCTTCCCTTGTTGTTGGGAAGAAGTTAATGTTGCCATTTGTTGATTGACAGCCAGAAATGCTAAAACTCCTTGCACGAGGCTAGGACTTCCTCTTTTTGCCTGTGCATCGGATTGCCCGTCCCCCCTCCCTATATTTAGGGTTGTTCGCTTTGACCTTGCTGTGCCTGTCATGGGGTCGTCTGCTTTTGGGGCAGGGGCCCGGTAGGAATTTTGTCCAACTGGCTGATTAGCTGGGGCCATTTGGTTTTTGCCTACTGCGTAGCAAATTGTCACAACTTGTAAGGTTGCGGTTAGGCATTGGTTTGTGGTTTGGTTGGTTGAGGGGCATGGATTGGCTGTGCCTGCCCCTCTAATGTTGCTGCTGCTGCTGCAAGGGATTCCGTTAAAGGAATCAGGGGCTAACTATTGCTTGTCCACCCTGTCAAGGGGGCTCAGGCCATTGCAAGAGTTTCTGGCTGCATTTGGGGAGGGCTGAGGGCAGCTTCCCTGCTCCGTCGCTACCCCCAAGTGTATTCCCCTTTTCTGACTTTCGCAGGCGTGTGGAATGTCAGTCTGCCCCCACAGTGGGGGCAGATAGTCGCAACCAATGCCTAAGCAACCACTCACATGTTTGTATTTTAATAAAGTTGTGTCCAAAATTATGCCAAAAACCTTAAACAAAAATTTTGGTGTGATGTGTGAGTTATTGGGGTGGCCCTGGGGACTTCGACACACAATCAATTGCCAATGTCCAAAGACATCTGAATTTCAGTGTAGGAAATTGACTGCATATCCAAACCACAGCTTTGTTAGATTGTGTTCATTTATTTATTTCCATGGACTATGATGAAGAAACAGAACTGTGCGCTTCTAACATGAGAACTGCTTTCCACAAATGCGGCTATGCATTCCACTATGTTATGGATCACAGGAAGGATTGTATTCTGTCATTTATAACAGGCATTCTCCTGTACTTTCTAAATACTCTTTAATATGCACATGTTTCTATGAGAACTGAGAAGGCTAGAACAACAAATAGAAAGGTTATGACAAAACAGATGAGCAGAATCTTAATTTATTCATGTAAACAGGCCTTCTGTGTTCTGGACCAGATCTAAGTGTAGTCATCCCAAAACGAATAATGTCATTTATAAAGCCAGAGCATAGACATTAGTCTTGCAAAGGCAGAGAAATTGTCTTGACCTTCTTTTGAGATATATACTGTATACACACATACAGTAGATGGTGTGAATCTCCTGCAGATTTCTCAGAAACAAATGTATTTATCTGTATGGCCCTGAGTACATCTTAGCTGATAATCAGAAACTCATTTAAAAACCAATACTATTTTCAATGAATTAAGCATATCAAATGCAGTGAGGTTTAGTGAAGTTGGAAAACAATAAGTTTTGAAGAAGGAAACTGGCAGGGCTATGGTCTAGGTCACAGATGCATGAAAATCACTTTATTTCTCCAGGCGTGAGGCTTTTCTCACATACACATGTTGGTCGTTTGATGACTGTAACATCCAGTGACAACTTCCCTTTTCAAATGGACCGCCACAGTCATAAAAGCATAAATCAAAGTTATGTATCATCTCTCATCCCTCAAAAAACATACTTCTGCGAAATGTGTTTAGGACCAAAGTACTAGTGAGTAAACTAGAGGGGATATTTTTGACAGAATGTTAAAGAGCCCTTGGCAAACTTGAGGGAGATTAGGCCATTTTATGTTCCCAGTGGTAAAGCCTGTAGATTCTCACAGTTGGCCTGCGGAGAGTGGGGAGGAAAGGATCCAAATTGTTGACCAGAACTCGTTCCTCACCCTTACTTCAGACTATTGATTTTGTTATGAAGTGATACTGGGTGTGGTCCACTCCCAGTGGAAGGTGCAAGATTTTAACTGATTCCAATAGTTCAGGATTGAACCCTATGTTCACTGAACTTAGTGAACTCTTCTAAATCCAAGGAAGTATCTGTTCCAATCTTCTTACAATTATAATATTTAGAAGCACACTGAGCAGAACCATACTATGTGTGGAAGTTAAACAAGATTATGATTTATTATTTTCTTTTAAAAATATGGATTCTCCTATGCACTGCTGATTAGAAAATGTTTTCAGATTCCGGGGTTACTACTAATATCCGTGGACTAGTGTGATAACTCTGAAGATCACTTTAGAGTATTTTGCAGGTTTGTTCATAAATACATATTCATATAATCCATCATGTCAAAAGGAATCTTGCTCATTCTAATCAATTTTATGCAGTAAATTTACATCAGAATTGCTTCACTGCAGATATCGACATGATGCACCATTGTGATGTTCTTCACCAAAGCTTGTTTCAAGGATGCATAAA
The DNA here is from genome assembly GCA_034642415.1 of Podarcis siculus. Lineage (NCBI taxonomy): Eukaryota > Metazoa > Chordata > Lepidosauria > Squamata > Lacertidae > Podarcis > Podarcis siculus. The sequence goes on along the minus strand of JAXCMG010000159.1, from coordinate 425,037 downwards.
ACAAGCTCATTCATGTAACTCAAAGGAAAAGCACATTGACTGAACCCAAGGCTTGCTGTACTGGCTGATAAGTACGTAGCGTGAGGGGTGTAATATGATTACGGTGCACAAGGAAGAAGTCTATTTCAGCATTTGGATGTTTTCCAGTATAAATACTAAGATTGGAAATTATAGTTAAAATGGCTGCAATAATCTATAGATATCACATTTGCTTAAGTTTTGCCAGTACTATTTGGTGAATTGGACGTCCCTTTCAGTTGGGGTGACCAACCCTTTCTAGACCTGAGAGTCACACTGATGTATGGCAAATGTTCCAAGGACTGGATGCCAGCAGTGGGTGTGGACAACATATATTGACCAGTATGTACATGAACAAACACATACTCATCACGCATATATACATTCACTGTATATTCACTGTATACATTTACTGTATGCTTGTGAAACATGGACCACTTATGAATGCCATCTCCAACTCCTTGAAAGATTCTATCAACAGTGTCTCCGAAAAAATTTACACATCACTTGCGAAGACAGGAAAACTAATGCCAGTGTACTAGAAGAAGCAAAGATCACCAGTGTCAAAGTGATGGTTCTTCAACATCAACTTCGTTGGACTGGTCATGTTGTGCTGATGCCTGATTATCGTCTTCCAAAGCAACTACTCTATTCTGAACTTAAAAATGGAAAGCGTAATGCTGGTGGTCAACAAAAGAGGTTTAAAGACTCCCTCAAGGCAAATCTTTAAAAAAGTAGTATAAACATTGACAACTGGGAAACACTGGCCTACGAGCACCCTATTTGGAGAACAGCCTTTACCAAAGGTGTCATGGGCTTTCAAGATGCTTAAATTCAGGACAAAAGGGAGAATTGTACTAAGAGGAAGGCACACTTGGCAAACCCTCACTGTGATCAACTCCTGCCTGGAAACCTATGTCCCCACTATGGAAGGACATGTGGATCCAGAATTGGCCTCCACAGTCACTTACGGACTCACTATTAAAACTGTGTTAGCGGAAGACAATCTTACTCCGCAATGAGTGATTGCCAAAGAAGAAGATACACATTCAGGCAAGCAGACAGACACATACAGGGACACACACACATTCAGATAGACAACCACACCCTACCAATCAGCAGATCTCCTCCCGGCACTGAGATGGTGAGGGAAGTCGTCCACTTACTTTGCAAAGATTCCTCTTCTCCCACTGGTGTGGTGTCACTAAGACCTACTTATCACTCGGGAAACTGGTTTCATCAGCCCTGCCTTAACGGAACTGAAGTGGGAATGTGCAAAACCTTTCATACTCTTTCTTTGACTATTATATAGCTCATCCAGTCAGTCTTTCAGACACCCTTCGATATGTGTTATTCCACGTATGCAAGGATTTCCTGCCCATGTCCCCTCTTCTGAGTGGAGCAGAAGTCACAGCACACTACAGGGCAAATTAGATTTATATTGTGGGAAATTACTAACCAGACAGCTGAGAATCAAATAATTTACCATCTTTACCTTTTGCTGTAAAGATGGATGAGTATGCCTTTTGTTGCAGGACTAAAAGAATGATTGCACAGGTAGTATTTAAGATGGACTAGCAAGTCTTTTGCTAAAGGTAAGGCACAGAAGGGAGGGGACGCGGGTGGCGCTGTGGGTAAAACCTCAGCGCCTAGGACTTGCCGATCGCATGGTCGGCGGTTCGAAACCCTGCGGCGGGGTGTGCTTCCGTCGTTTGGTCCCAGCGCCTGCCAACCTAGCAGTTCGAAAGCACCCCCGGGTACAAGTAGATAAATAGGGACCGCTTACCAGCGGGAAGGTAAACGGCGTTTCCGTGTGTGCTGCGCTGGCTCGCCAGATGCAGCTTGTCATGCTGGCCACGTGACCTGGAAGTGTCTGCGCTGGCTCCCGGCCTATAGAGTGAGATGAGCGCACAACCCTAGAGTCTGTCAAGAGTGGCCCGTATGGGCAGGGGTACCTTTACCTTTACCTTTACTAAGGCACAGAAGAGGCAGGAGGACCCTAATATCAAACATAGAGAGGAGAGACAGGTAGATGCCAAATGGACCTGTATGGAGCAGAAATAGAATTGTGAGATAATTTGGGATGCAAGTACATGTTGTTGAAAAGCATCCTTTCATTTCACATTGCAGCTTTCATGAAGTACAGCACAAAGCCCAGCCGAAAGCCATAATTTAAGAAAACCATATTGAGTGGTGACCTAATGAAAGCAAAAAAATATGGAATGTCACTCATGAGTCATGCTGCATTCTGCAATACTCTCCCTCAAATATCTCAGTGCCTGGAATGATGAAGGGAAATTGTTTTATTTTGGAAGGCAATCTTATTTTCAGTTGTGGAAAACATGTTTTGTTGCCAGCGGTCTTGGAAATATAGCACGGCTATCAAACCCAACTGCTAGCAATAACAGAATGTAATAGAATTTAATTCCCCCTCAGCATTAATAAGCATGTGTGTAAATGACAGATTGGATGCACCACTCAGAGCATGATGCCATCTTGCACCAGGCACAGCCAGGGCCCCACCCTCTCCCTTCGCCAAATAAATCCAGGCCTCAGGGTGCCAATATGGATCCCATAGGTGTAGTGGGGCCCTTGAAGACTTTCCATGGTCTGCCCTTTCAGTGACACCCTCCTCACCTACTTGCTACCCCTTTTGTCATGAGGCAGCAATAGTGTTTGCCCCTCCCCTTGAAAAGTGCATTAAATTCAGGACAAAAGGGAGAAATGTACTAAGAGGAAGGCACACTTGGCAAACCTCATGCTTGGCAAACCTCATGCTTGGCAAACCTCAGCATGATCAAATCCTGCCTGGAAACCTATGTCTCCACTGTAGAAGGACATGTGGATCCAGAATTAGCCTCCACGGTCACTTATGGAGTCACTATTAAAACTGTGAAGGAGGAAGTTGAAAGACTGGCATTCTGTTCCATCACATTTTTGTGCTTCTCAAGGTTCAGATCTGCAAATGAGCAGCTGAACAGAAAGTAGAGTGACCAAGAAGGTAAGAAGATAAAAGGGCAAGGAGGTGGAAGTTGTGTAGGATACTGGAAGAAAACAGAGTGGGCAGGGGAGAGAAAGCAGGCTGCAACAGAGAGAGAAAAGAAAGAGGTGGAAGGAAGAAAGAAGGTCCATGCAAACAGAAGGTCAAAGACCCGCTTGAAGGTCTGTATTTTTAATGGGTTCTCCTCTCTTCCTCACCACCAAATCGCTGATCACATCCATCCGACTGAAACACAGAAATACAGAGCCAGTCCTTTCTAGCTCTGCCATGATGTGAAATCATGGAACCAAGGATCCTTGTGGTTACAAGGAATCCTTTCGATACCATCACCAAATTCATAGGCCAAGATTATGTGATCTCTTCTCTTCTCTTCTCTTCTCTTCTCTTCTCTTCTCTTCTCTTCTCTTTACAAAATAACAAAATAAACCAAAGATAAAGAGCATAACTACTGTTACAGCAGATTGAAAGTGACATAAGGTTGAACATCATCACTGAACTTGTTGTTCCAAAACATTACCCACCAAAAATCCCAATTTCCCTGTGAATTAGGTGGTTTCTTGTTGCTTTTGTTGCACCCTATGTAAGAATCATGAAGATCCATGAGGATTCACGTCTTAGAGCAATGTGTTTGTAGTTTTGGCAAGCACTGGATCTGTGCTTTTTACTGTGCAATTTTACTAATGTAATCTTTAGTTTGGGGATGGTTCAGAAAGTGGGTGTGGGGAGCTCATCTAGCACCATGCAAACTCAAGAGGATTGGTTTTGATTCTACTGGACCATGCATGTTTTCTCTCTTTTTTTCTGTCAGGGAAGGGGGAGATTGATTCAGGCAAGATGGGATAAAAACAGCCAGAGACAGTGGTGCCCACAGCACTGTCTCAAAATTCCAAATGCACTTATGGGCCAAAAAAAGGTGGATGAACTCTGCTCTAGGGCCAGCTCCTACTGCTCTAGGCAACATCCACTGATCTGCCATGCACTACCATTTGGCTACCAGGCTCTGCCCAGAGTTTCAGAATCTGTACTTCAAATAACCTGACGATGCTAAGAGCATGCATGACTTTTATTTATATTTTTAACCCTGTCTGTCTGTCTTCAGGAACCTCCATCATGCTGGGCCATAGGGAGGGAGGGAGGGAGGGAGGGAGAATCCATTAATTTTACAGCAGACATATTGTGGTGTCAGGTGATCCATTAGGAAGATGGGATAGGAAGCAGCCAAGAATGATAAGAGAAACAGTGCTATATTGCTTATATATTTTTCTCTGTCCTTTTGGGATCCAGAAAGTGGAAACATTCATTCTTTCATTATATTTGACCTTTCAAGCTCAGACCTTTCTCATTTTCAAGTGGCAGATGTATAGATTTCAAGAGAGCTCAAAGTCTACTTTCCCATCATGTTGGTGTGCAAACTCTTATATTCCTGTGTGCCTTGGAACTTATTTAGCTATGTTATCTGCCCTTATTCACAATTTTCAGAAAAGCCGTTTAAAATCTCAGAGCAGGAAAATACTGGTGGCAGTGTGTTTCTTATTCTGATCTTTGTGAGGGATTACAGGGTTTTATTTCATTATTCTCTTGTAGTTGGAATAGCATGTGGATTCCCACATGGAGAACCACCAACTCCTGTTTTTATCTTTCTTTGCCAGATGTTCACCAGTCTTGCTTTCTGACTTGAAACACCTCTTCCTGTTGGTTCTTTGTGGGGGTGGGGGACCTTTTTCTGAACCCCGTCAAGAAATGAAAAAAGGGAAATCCAACAAATATTGACTAGAGAAAGAGCATCTATTCAAAGCAGCTTTCTTCTTGAGAGAGGCTTCAAACAGAGTTGGATATCAGCCTCTCCGTGTGGGGTTTCATTCATAGCAAAGATTAACCCCCAGGAGAATGGCAAGGGGAAGCTGTGCTGTAGAAGTGTGTTCCAGTCAAAATTGAATTATACAGTCATGCCTTTCATTGAAGAACATCACCCGAGATCCTTCTGCTTCTATTATTCTCTATTCAAGGCATAGGCAAACTCGGCCCTCCAGAAGTTTTGGCACTACAACTCCCATCATCCCTAGCTAACAGGACCAGTGGTCAGGGATGATGAGAATTGTAGTCTCAAAACATCTGGAGGGCCGAGTTTGCCTATGCCTGCTCTACTCAAAAAAATCTCAATTTACATGCATTACATTTATGCATTACAGAAATATGCATTACATATTTAAAGATGTGTTTAAATATTGAACATATGGATGCTTTTCCAACTGCCCTTTCTCTTTGTCTGTATGATTTAAAGCTATGTTGTAATGCTTGAATTTCATCCCTAGGTGTCACTGTAGCTCCGTTTGCATTAACAGCACTAGAGCAGCACCTTGTGGCAGAACCTAAGAAAGACACCCTTTGAAAATGGTCCTTCCTTCCTCTCTTTGGAAGGGAAGAGAAACCACTCCAAGCTCCATAAAACCAGACTACACTTAGCTTATAAAAGCAAATAGCCACGGGGAAACACAAGGGCACAGGAAAACACGTGAAGGACTGTTTATAAAGAAAGATGCTTCCTGCAAGGAGCCATGTTACAGATTGGTTACAATACCATCAGTTACATGAAATGTTTAAATTAAAGAGAGAGAAATGGTTTTCTGGACCAAAGCTCATAATTCAAAACAGAACTTTTACAAAACAAAGAGACACTTTTGTCCAAAATGTATAATTTGTTATTAGAGCGGGAAACAAAAGACAAACTTCTGAAAGCCGCAATGACATAAGAGAACCAGAAGAACATATGTTTAGAGAAGATTGGAAAATATTTATTGAATATATGGGAAATAATTGTGTACCACTGAAAACGCTGGCAGCATTAAATTCAACAGTGTAAACAAGTTTTGATGGATGCAATAACGGAATACTGAATGGTATTGTTTCTGTAAAATATGCAGGGATTTATGATATGTAAAATGAACCATGGAAAGAGAAGAAGGGAAGTCATCGATGTCTTAAGGATGTAAAAATGAGTATTCTAAATTGTAAAATAGAAAATTTAATAAAAATTGTGTGTGTGTGTGTGTGTGTGTGTGCTTCCAAGTACAACAAACCATTTTCTACTGAATAAAATCAAAGTGTTCAAAGCTCCACGCAGAGGCGGCCCATACCATTTCGCCACTTGAGGCAAAATGGGAAGCTGTCCTCGCACTACTCACCCCACCAATGCCTTGCTTACTGGGGCCATGCAGTGGCGGCGCAACCCCAGCGCTGGTAGGAGGGGGGTAGGTGGGGCACCCGTGGGAGTGCTGCTCCATGGGATTCTGCCACCCAGGGTGGCTGCTTCAACCCTGCCCCCCATGGGCAGGCTGGCCCTGGCTCTACACGTGGAATAAAACAGAGTAAACATATTTATATGTTTATAGTATAAACTTCCCCAGCAAACCCAGCTTCCAAAGCAATTTGAAAGCTTAAACCCTACTAAAGTGACTACATTTGGTCAAGTTATTAATCACTTGTGCTGTGTCTGTTGCTCCATCATAAGGAAAGACATGACTGACTGATTTACGAATAATATAGATATTGGGAAGTGGGGCATTTCTCCGGGAATTAAACACTCAATAAATATTCTAACCACAGACATCAAAACAAGAAATGGCATTTTCTTGAGGTTTTAATGAGGTTCTATTTCCAGGCTAAGCTGCAGCCTTTATTTGACTATTATGGCTTAAGCTTTTTCTGAAGAATAGCCCGAGAGAGAGAGACCGCTCACACTGCAGGCCTAGAGTGACATCTACAGCATGAAAATACAGTATATTCTGGTAAAGAAAGCAGGTCTAAAAAAAACAAACCAAATTTGTTCTGCTTGCAGTGGAAGGGAGAGCATAGGATTAATGAATTGATGGATTGCATAAGGATAAGGGGGGAAGGAAACCAATTTGTTTCTTTAGCTGCAGTACATACGTAACCAGCAAACAGCTTTGCAATTGCAGCAGAGCTGTGAAGCACACCTATTTCCTTATAGCTTTTTACCAACATCTTTTCCCTACTGCCCAGTGCATATGATTCCTCTAGCTTACACCATTTAGAAAGGAAGAGGGACCTTGTCTGACAAGGTGAAAGCAGAATTGGAAGGGATTGTTAAGGGAGCTGTTCCAGAGGAAGAACTTCAAGAGGAGAGAGACTTTCTGCTGGCCATCAGGCAATGGCTTTTTCTACCTGCTTTGCCCCACCCTCTAGACCTAGGAGCCTAACCCAGACCTTGATTTTGACAACTGCAGAAGCACCTGGGAAGAGAGAAGAAGAGTTCTGGAATATATCTATCTATATCTATCTATCATCTATCATCTATCATCTATCATCTATCTATCTAGCATCTAGCATCTAGCATCTAGCATCTATCTATCTATCTATCTATCTATCTATCTATCTATCTATCTATCATCTATCTATCATCTATCAACTATCATCTATCTATCTATCATCTATCTATCTATCTATCTATCATCTATCTATCTATTTATCTATCATCTATCTATCTATCTATCATCTATCATCTATCTATCATCTATCTATCTATCATCTATCTATCTATCTATCTATCTATCTATCTATCTATCTATATCTATATATCCATTAGGGTGTAATAGTAAACAGTAAAATTAAATCCCAGCAAATAATAATTAAGCAGTTTAGCATTATCAGTTACAATAAAGAATTACTAAATTATAATCAATAAAAATAATGGTGTGTGTGTGTGTGTGTGTGTGTGTGTGTGTGTGTGTCTGTCTGTCTATCTATCTATCTATCTATCATCTATCACCTATCTTTGTTTCTCAGTTTGATCCTTTTACATGGTTTTGTATGTTTTGTGGTGTTTTATGCATTGTGACTAACCATTATTTTTATTTATTATAATTTAGCAATTCTTTATTGTAGCTGATAACGTTAAACTGCTTAATTATTATTTGCTAATATTTAATTTTACAGTTTACTATTATACCCTAATGGGTTCCTGAATATTGTTTTATATAGTTTATTTTAAAGTTATTGTGATTTTTTTGTATTGAATCAGATTATTATTATTGTGTGTGTGATCTTTGCTGTCTATTTTGTTGTTTCTTCAGCTTGTAAAGCGCCTTGTGTATAGTAATATAGAAAGTGAAGTGAAATGAAATTGTGGATTCATCAGCATTTATTATGCCTGTGAGGCAGAAGCATCTCTGGATACAAACTGCTGGACTAAAAAAAAGACCATTGCCCCTTGATGTGAGGTCTGGGCAACATAAAGCTTCTGCCCAATAAATCTGCTAGATATATAGTGTCCCAGGACAGTATTCTTTGAAGGGGGGAGAGTAGTGGTGGTCCTGTAACAGATATACTGTATCACTATTTATCCACAATGGGGTGAAGAAATTGTGGCCCTCTAGATGTTACTGTGGGACGTGGGTGGCGCTGTGGTCTAAACCACCTCTTCGGCTTGGCAATCAGAAGGTCGGCAGTTCGAATCCCTGCGACTGGGTGAGCTCCCATTGCTCTGTCCCTGCTCCTGCCAACCTGGAAGTTCGAAAGCACACCAGTGCAAGGAGATAAATAGGTACCACTGTGCCGGGAAGGTAAACGACGTTTCCGTGCACTGTGGCACTTGTCCCGTTGCGCCAGAAGCAGTTTAGTCATACTGGCCACATTATCCGGAAAGCTGTCTGTGGACAAATACTGGCTCCCTTAGCCTGAAAATGAGATGAGTGCCGCAACCCCATAGTCACCTTTGACTGGACTTAACCATCTGGGGTTTACCTTTACCTTTACTAGACTGATTGGGAATGATGAAGTTGGAATCTCACAACATCTGAAAGGCCATAAGGATATTATTTATGTTACAAAATAGCCTTGAAACTGGGAAGGTTCCTTCCAGAGGCGGATTTAGGACAATGTGGTTGGTTCTGCCGCACTGGACACTGAACTAAGGGGCACTGCAGGACATCACAACTATGGACTACTGTAATGCGATCTGTGTGGGACTACCTTTGAAGGTGACCCGAAAACTACAACTAATCCAGAATGCAGCAGCTAGACTGGTGACTGGGCGTGGCCGCTGAGACAATATAACACTGGTCCTGAAAGACCTACATTGGCTCCCAGTACGTTTCCGAACACAACTCAAAGTGTTGCTGCTGACCTTTAAAGCCCTAAATAGCCTTGGACCAGTATACCTGAAGGAGCATCTCCACCCCTATCATTCAGCCTGGACACTGAGATCCAGTTCTGAGGGCCTTCCAGTGGTTCCCTCACTGTGAGAAGCGAAGTTACAGGGAAGCAGGCAGAGGGCCTTCTTGGTAGGGTCACCCGCCCTGTGGAACTCCCTCCCATCAGATGTCAAGAAAATATGCAACTATCTGAATTTAGAAGACATCTGTAGGCAGCCCTATTTAGGGAACTTTTTAATGTTTGATGTCTGATTGCTTTATTGTTTTTATTATTGACATTCTGTTGGGAGCCACCCAGAATGGCTGGGGAAACCCAGCCTGATGAGCGCCAAATTTTGGCCTTGCACAGGACACTGCTAAAATTTGAAAGACCCAAGTCTGCCCCTGCTCCCTCACACATAGTTTTAACATGGGAGATGGATCTTCTGATATTCACCTACACAAGCCCCACCTGCCATTCCTTGTGGCGATGGCATAATTCCTACCAGATAGAAAGAAAAGAACCATCTCCAAGTCTATACAGTGACCTAGCTGAGATCACAACCCAACTGGCCTCATTTCAGACTATTCAGTTACTATAATGATCTTGCATTTCTGTATCTAAATGATCGAGGAAAAAGCAGCACCAACAGAAACACCCAGGAAGCTTATCAACAAGACCCATGACTTTCACAATGTAGCAGCACATTGTTATACGTGAAATGCTCCCATTTACAATTGCTAATATGATTATAATTCTCTCAGAGGTGTTGTGGCCATCTGCAGAAACTTGATAGAATTCCAACCCCACATTTCAAGAAATCTCATTTTTATTCAGCAGGGCAGCACAATGCCTGAAAGCTGTAAAGAATGTTTGCATTTTTAAGAGCAATATCTAACATCAGCACTCCTTTTGGAGGTGGGGAGTAGATATTTTCAAAGAAAACCAGCCCATGAATCTTTAAAACAGGAACCTTCTCAGTTTTTTTTCCTGGTTACACAGGCAAAAGTAGGGAACACAATTTGAAGCCATTAGAGCAGGCATTTTATAAATGTGGTTTCTTCTATTTTGAGCCCCCTCTCCATTTCTGTTATTACATCACATCACTTAGGATGGCCACTTCCATATGTTTAAAGATCCACCTTATTAGGAAGTGGGTTGGCAGAGAAATAATTACATGAAGAATTACTGATCCATTGTTGTTGTTTAGTCGTTTAGTCGTGTTCGACCCTTCGTGACCCCATGGACCAGAGCATGCCAGGCACTCCTGTCTTCCACTGCCTCCCGCAATTTGGTCAAACTCATGCTGGTAGCTTCGAAAACACCATCCAACCATCTCGTCCTCTGTTGTCCCCTTCTCCTTGTGCCCTCCATCTTTCCCAACATCAGGGTCTTTTCCAGGGAGTCTTCTCTTCTCATGAGGTGGCCAAAGTATTGGAGCCTCAGCTTCAGGATCTGTCCTAACAGTGAGCACTCAGGGCTGAGTTCCTTAAGAATGGAGAGGTTTGATCTTCTTGCAGGCCATGGGACTCTCAAGAGTCTCCTCCAGCACCATAATTCAAAAGCATCAATTCTTCGGCGATCAGTCTTCTTTATGGCCCAGCTCTCACTTCCATACATCACTACTGGGAAAACCATAGCTTTTACTATATGGACCTTTGTTGGCAAGGTGATGTCTCTGCTTTTTAAGATGCTGTCTAGGTTTGTCATTGCTTTTCTCCCAAGAAGCAGGCGTCTTTTAATTTTGTGGCTGCTGTCACCATCTGCAGTGATCATGGAGCCCAAGAAAGTAAAATCTCTCACTGTCTCCATTTCTTCCCCTTCTATTTTCCAGGAGGTGATGGGACCAGTGGCCATGATCTTCGTTTTTTTGATGTTGAGCTTCAGACCATATTTTGCGCTCTCCTCTTTCACACTCAATAAAAGGTTCTTTAATTCCTCCTCACTTTTTGCCATCAAGGTTCCAAATAACAGTGCAAAGCATCTTGTGTTCTCTGCATCAGAAATGGGAGATGATAGAGTTCAGGGGGTGAGAAAACACAGCAAGATCTTTGGGAAACATATTCTACCCTTTACTGAATCCATGTTAAGGTGTTAGCATTTAAAGCACTGGAGGCATGCACATGATGTTCAGTGACATGTTTTTCTCAGGCTTCTCTGTCCCTTCTTTTATAAAAAGCAGCCACAGAAGCTAAAAACTATTGTAGAAGGCCAATAGAAGGGATTTCATAAGTCTTTCCCCTCTGACAATTTCCCTGCGAACACCCCCTGCCCTGCAAGCTTATTTCTCTCTCCCATATTGAGAATATGACAGAGTTTCAGATAAACTTCCCCAACCAACCCCTTGCAGTCAATCCCCTCTTTCTTTCTTCCAAAGTTACCTGCCAGCTGGACAGAGGCAGAAGCAGCAAAGTCTCCCTCATCTACTGCTTGCTGTCAAGGCACCTAGAATGCTGCAACAGTATCATCCCAGGCCCAAGGAACCTGTTAATTGTTCCACACAGCCGGCAGGCAGCAAAAGGTGCGACAGGCAATTTCCACACCTCTTCCCCCATCTCCACGCAAACATTTTTTTAAAGCCTCCCAAGTAGTTGCCTGCCAACTGTTCCACTTAGCTGGCAGGCAGCAAAACAAAGCAGAGTTACAAATGTGTAGATGCAGGTGTGAAAAAAATAAGACAGGAGCAGGAAAAGGAGAGGAGAGGGCGACACAACAGCTCTTTATTTTTTAGTCTAGACGACGACCAGATGACTTCTGCATCCATATCTAGCTTCTAAATTTGAGTGTTTTCCCAGAAAAGTAACAAGTATGAAGGTGTGATAAGAAGATATCACTTGTTCAAACCTCCTAACTAAACTCCAGACGTGCTGTAAAAGAATTCATGCTCCGAGGTTAAATATCATTGATTCCCTTATAAATGGGATTATTTTCTCTGCTCTCACCAGTTATGGCTACAGGAAATTCTTTGCGGCAATCCATATCTCTGTCACATCCCGTAGGAGATCCTGGTTAGGCCACCAAGAGCTTAGCATATAGCTGATATAATATTTGTCCCAAGGCAGCCCATAACCTGAATTCAAAACAGTGATGTGGACGATAGTCAAAATACCCACAATCTCAAAAATAAAAACAGCTGCAGCAAATCCAACTCATAAAAGCAGCAAATTCAAAAATTAAATGCCATTCACCGATCGAGGGAATCTGTCTGGTTGGTGTTAATTGATTCTCAGGCACATTAGTTCACAAATTCAGTTGTGAGTCATCAAAAGGTGAATAACCAGCTGTTACGTATGGAAGTAAAAAAACCAGCCCATACATGCTATCTACAGAGCTGGATTTAGGAAAGCATGAATGGTGCAGGGAAATTGGACATGTAGCCGAGGAGAGCGCCATCTCAAAGCCTGGCAATAATAATAATAATAATAATAATAATAATAATAATAATAATAATAATATATTTATACCCCACCCATCTGGCTGGGTTTCCCCACCCATTCTGGGTGGCTCCCAACAGAATACAGTGGAACCTTGGTTATTGAACAGCTTAGTTGATGAACAAATCGGATCCCAAACACCAAAAACCCAGAAGTAAGTGTTCCAGCTTTGGGGAGGCAGGGCTGGGAGGCATCAAATGTTGGACTCACACAGGGCAGAATATTACCAAGATCTGCCCCCGCTGCTTAATCCTCTTTGTTCCATTGGTTGAAATAAGTACTAAACTTTACTTAGGCCTGCAGAAGAGCTGGAAAAATAGCACTCCAAGTTCTGCACGTCCGTTGGCACAAGAATGATATTGCCCTTCTTGCTCTGTGGTTCTGTGGGGCCAACGTGGCTACTAAGCCCATGTGGCCACGAGTTCTACATCCTTTTGCAAAGGATCTAAAGCAGCTTTTACACCTGACTGTGACAAGTTGGCAGCCTTGTGTTAGAAACATACTTATGAATTTCAGTGCTATTTTACTGGGGAAAGAGGTGCTGGAACTCACAGCGGATGCCTCCCTAGTTCTGTTATACAGTGGTACCTCGGGTTACATACGCTTCAGGTTACATACGCTTCAGGTTACAGACTCTGCTAACCCAGAAATAGTACCTCGGTTTAAGAACTTTGCTTCAGGATGAGAACAGAAATCGTGCTCCGGCGGCACGGCAGCAGCGGGAGGCCCCATTAGCTAAAGTGGTGCTTCAGGTTAAGAACAGTTTCATGTTAAGAACGGACCTCTGGAACGAATTAAGTACGTAATCCAAGGTACCACTGTAATGGCAATGACGCCCACCTGAGAGGTGCCAGAAGTGAGTTCTGCTGAGATCTGGGTGGGTGAAAAAAGCCCTGCTTATGATATACGTAATATGCAAAATGTAGAGGGGAGTCATGATTGGAGCTGCTATCATGATTGGTGATTAGCTATTTTCTTTTGGCATGCCTCCCTTCATTTTTCCACGGAGACATTTTTTTTGTATTCAGTTGTCACCCTTTTATTTTTCATGAGAGCAGACACCTATACTCCTCTCTCACATTTCTCTCACATTATTTTTAATTATCAAAACATAACACAGAATTTAAACTAGCTAAAGCATTAAAGAAGGCAAGCACTTTCTTGTGATGCACCCCCCCCAACAACCAAGTAGCCTCCTCAAATAACTAACCAGATGTAACTAACCTATGCATGTTTACTCACAGGTCAGTTTCACTGCATGCAATGGGCCTTACTCCCAAGTAAATATGCATGAAATTGCAGCCTACATTAGAGAGGGTGGGCGCACTTATACAATTTACTCACAATTTATTCATAGTGTTTCTTGTAACTGCTCTTAAAGGTGTTTACAACATATGGATTAATCCATATATTTAATATGCAATTGCTGTAATCCTTAACCACTGTGTTAGGACACACTGCTTAAGAAAATAAATATGCAAGCAGTAAATATATGCCTAATGAGAATTCTAGATTTCCAAGACCACTAAAATATTTTTAAGCTCTCCGTAAAAGCACCCACAGTATAGTCCCTGATCTTTTTTTACACTTAAATCTTCCCCAAAGACAATTATGTCCTCTGACAACCGTTAAAGATTTATTGAATGATCAGAATTCAAAACTTTTGGGCTTATACTGCCCCCCAGGGGCATGTTTTGGAAAAAAGTAATAAAATTCTTATATGGACTTTTTACAGGCAACTAATAAACTACACTTCGGCAACAGAAATAAGATCACAGTATAAATGGTATATTCTCATAAAAGAAGTTTGAAATGTATTGTAATCTCAATTATTCTGGAACAAAATATCTCCCACACAGCTCATCAGTCTCTCTCTCTCTCTCTCTCTCTCTCTCTCTCTCTCTCTCTCTCTCTCTCTCTGTGTGTGTGTGTGTGTGTGTGTGTATGTGTGTGTGTGTGTGTGTGTGTGTATTGTCATTTATGGTTTTCAAAAATCTTCTCCTATGCAAACTGAACTGGCCAAGAATGAAATGTTAAAGTTTTTGCAACTGTTTGAAATAGTTTCCACAATATGCAGTGTAAAGTGCGAGACAAGATCCTGAATTAATGTCTATGCTTTTGACATTTCAGAAGCCTAAAAAAATCAGTTAATTTAGTTTAATCCAAAAGATTGCTTGGCTGAGCTTTCAAGAATACACAGAAATAACTGTCCTGACTTCAGAGAATCCAGCTTGAGGCATGCCTGAAAACTTCAGTCTTCATAAATTCCTATATGAATGGATAGGATTCATATACCCAAAAGTGATGTTACAGTTGTGCAGGTCCATTAGAGGTCTCTGAAGCACCCTCAGTTTCTGTTGCCGTGGCCTGAGGATGTGGACAGGACAATTGCATTGATGAGACCAACCACAGGCCCTCTCCATTTCTGCCCATCATGGCTGGGGAAATACAGTGGTACCTTGGATTTTGAATGTCTCGGAAGCAAAACTTTTCGGTTTCCGAATGCCGAAAACCTGGAAGTAAATGCTTCCATTTTCAAACGCACCTCGGGAGTCAAATGGCTTCTGCTGCGTTTGTTTGTTTTTTCAATTTTCTCCACTGAAATTGAAATTCTCCCTTTGCGCCTCAGTTTTCAAACGTTTTGGAAGCCGAACGGTCTTCCGGAGTGGGTTTCTCACATGAGAAAGTTATGCCCACCACCATGAAAGAGACTGTTCTCCCTGGATCCAGAGATTTTAGAAAACTACCTCACAGTCTCCAATATTTCCATTCTGGCTAAGGTGATCCAGAGGCGTAGCAAGGTCAGGGGGGACCTGGTGCAAAAAATTGTTTGTCACCCCCCTCCCCCCCACACACATTGCAATTTTTGGGAACGTTGCCCAGAGTTGTTGAGCTTTTTGTAGGGAGGGTTGGCCGCGAAACAGATACACGCCCGCAGATCATGCAAATCCAGCCGACGATTACATAAAACCGTGCAAGCACTGCTTCCGGGGCTGTCAGCGCCACCAGCCAGAGGTGCAAGCACTGCCCGCCGATCGTGAAAATCTGACTGCCGATCACATAAAACCACCCGCCGGGGATGCGAGCGCCACTCACCGGGGGTGTGAACACTGCCCGCCTGGGGGTGCCAGGCTGATCGCCGGGTGTGTTTGCGTGATCAGCAGGTGGATTTTCATAACGGCGATCGTGCCAATCGCGAAAATCTGCCCACTGGGGGTGTGAGGGCTGCCACGTCGATCCGCCCGGGGGGGGGATTTTGTCACTCCCCCCAGGCATGACACCCGGGGCAGTCCGGACCCCCTTGCCACGCCCCTGAAGTGATCAAGGTCCATGTGGAGGAAGCAAATTATCTAAACCAATTTCAATCTAGTTTCAGACCTGCTTTTAGTATTGACACAGTCTTGGTTGCCTTGCTTGATGACCTTTTACTGGAGAGATGCTCTGTTGGTTTTCCTTAATCTCCTAGCAGCTTTTGACACCATGGGTGATAGTGTCCTTCTGGAATGACTCAAAGGGTTGGACGTTCATGGCATTACAGCGGTTCTACTTCTATCTCGGGAACTGCCAAGTGCCCTGGGGAAAAATGGGACATCCAATTTTTTTGGGCTCAATGTCTTTTTTAAAAAATGTATTATCTATCTATCTATGCACATATACATATACATATACATATACACACACATTTTTATTAGTTTTTTAACATATCATTTCCAACAATCATTTAACATAACTTCTTATCTTATACAATATTTCTGTCAACAACCTCTGATTATTTTCCGTTCTTTATCACTTGTTCTGCATTTCTTAATTTCTCTATTACTCTTAATTACCATTAACTAATAATTCTCTTCATAGTCTTCCTTGCAATATTTCATATAGTCCTCCTTACAGAACTTCTTGCAGTCCTACAATTGCTTTTCAGATATTTCAAATCTTTACTCCAATTTTCTAAGAATCTCTGGTCCCGCAGGTTTTGAATCCTTCTTGTTAATTTATCTGATTCTGCATAGTCCATTAGTTTCATTTGCCATTCTTCTTTCGTCGGTATTTTTTTTTGCACAATATCAGCCATTTTGAGTGCCGCATCCTGATGCTTCACTCTGTCCCCCCAAAAGCACTTTTCTTGGGGCCACAATCTTGCACGGGGCCCATAAACATGTGTTTTGGGGCAAGAATGAGGTGTGGGTCATGTGACTTGCCCTTGAGAACATCCCATCCTGGTTTGGGGCTTTAAAAAGGTGGTTTGTATGCCATCTGCAGGGTAATTACCAGAAAGTAGCACTTATGGGTCGGTTGCTTGATCCCATAGCTTTTGGGATGTTGTTTGTCACCCCTTTGGGAGAAAAGGCCATTTAGGAATTTAATTAATAAATTAAATAACCATATCTACCGGCTTTCTCACTTTCCAAATTCTGCAACTCATTTCTGGGCTCTGATAAATTATACATATTCAAAATGAGCATTTCGAGAGATGAAATGTTTTTTCTTCTAATGCATATTGAAATGTGGATTTTGAAATGAGACCCTACCTGCCTGTGGACTGTCTCGCCAGAGTGGTGCATGCTCTAGTTATCTCCTGCTTGGACTACTGCAATGTGCTCTATGTGGGGCTACCTTTGAAGGTGACCCAGAAACTGCAATTAATCCAGAATGCGGCGCTAGACTGGTGACTGGGAGTGGCCGCCAAGACCATATAACACCAGTCCTGAAATATCTTCATTGCCTCCCAGTACGTTTCCAAGCACAATTCAAAGCCCTAAACAGCCTCGGTCCTGTAAACCTGAAGGAGCGTCTCCAACCCCATCATCCAGCCCACTGAGGTCCAGCGTTGAGGGCCTTCTCGATAGTGGCACCCAGTCTTTGGAACACACTCCCATCAGATGTCAAAGAGAACAACAACTACCAGACTTTTAGAAAACATCTAAAGGCAGCCCTGTTTAGGGAAGCTTTTAATGTTTAACAGACTACTGTATTTTAATATTTTGTTGGAAGCCACCCAGAGTGCCTGGGGAAACCCAGCCAGTTGGGCGGGGTATAAATAATAAATTATTATTATTATTATTATTATTATTATTATTATTATTATTATTATTATCACCACTCAGTTTTCTAACAAGTGTGGAAATGGGATGGAATCAGCATACAGTGGTACCTCGGGTTAAGAACTTAATTCGTTCCAGAGGTCTGTTCTTAACCTGAAACTGTTCTTAACCTGAAGCACCACTTTAGCTAATGGGGCCTCCTCCTGCTGCTGCGCCGCCAGAGCATGATTTCTGTTCTCATCCTGAAGCAAAGTTCTTAACCTGAAGCGCGGAGTCTGTAACCTGAAGCATATGTAATCTGAAGCATATGTAACCTGAGGTATCACTGTATATGTGAATGTAACATGGGCCATCCCTTATTCAAACACATAAGAGATTTTGCTTCAAGACGCTTTAGCCACCAGGTGGCTCCACGTTTTCATATAATGGGAAAGTGTTTGGGCATCTGCCTAGCTAAGAAAGAATCAAGGCAGAAAACTCATTGAAATACATATCCTTCTGCTTTTCATTGTTAAAAACAGTTACGCTCATGTTCTTGAAACAAACACCACTGCTGCTCTGCCAAGGACCATTGCCTGAGTCTCTTCCTCTTACATATTAATGAAGGCTTTCCTGGACTGGCCCTCTTCAGAGTTAGAATAAAAGAATTATAGAGTTGACGGCCATCGTGCAGAAATGTTTGGCCCAATGTGGGGCTTGAACCATTGACCTTGAGCTATCTTGTGCTGCACTAAATATTCTCCAGTTTTTCTAGTTGACAAAACGGATTCCTGTGAGTCATTCTTGTGCCTATACTGCTGGAAAATAGGGACACTTGGAGGGTCTGTATTGTGAATAATGGAGGAATGTTAAGCTCAGTAAAAGAACAGAAGCCGCCACTTTGGATAGCTCACTTGGAAGAGCATGAGATTCTTAATCTAAGGGTCGTGGGTTTGAGCCCCATGTTGGGCAAAAGATTCCTGGTTTGCCGGGGGTTGGACTAGATCAGTGTTTCCCAACCTTTTTTGGGCAAAGGCACACGGAGGTAGGCTAGTGTTCCGTGGGAGGGAGGCGGGGACTCGGGCAGCGAGAGGCGGGGCGCGGCAGCGAGCACACGCGGGGCGGCGAGCGAGCCCCCCCCCACATCCCATCGCCACTCGCTCCAGTAGGCCGGCCGAAGCGAGCGGCGATGGGATGCGGGAGGGAGCCCGCCCGCCGCCCCGCGCGCGCCCGCCGCCGCCCCCCGCCCCCCGCCCCCCGCCGCCCGCCTCCCTCCCACGGAACACAAGGCAACGTTCCGCGGCACACTCGTGTGCCGCGGAACACCGGTTGGGAAACACTGGACTAGATGATTCTCCTGGCCCCTTCCAACTCTACAATTCTCTGATTCCTCTATATGCCACTTGAAGCCTTATGAAGGATAGCAAGGCCAGTTCCACACCTGGACCCACCTCCCCGGAGCAGATGACTGTGATCTTTAAAGGGTTGTTGTCTAGCTCTGCAGCTGCTGGATTTTATGAGGTAAAAGAGACAGAGGTGTTTAGTCTCATATTCTTCTCAGAAGTATCTTCAGTCCCCATCCAGGGAACAGCCAAATGCCTCCCTAGTTTGCAATATGCCATTTTGATCTCTTTTTTTTCTTTTGCTTTTAAATCTGAAGTTTGTGTTTGCATTATATTGTTTACCTTGTTTCTATTTTCCTAAGAATTAAATAATTAAAAGCAAGTTTTTTTGAAAAAGCATCAATGCTCAAAAAATTGTCTTATATGTACACACTAACACAGCTGGCTGGGGCAGGGAGTTAGGCTTTTAGAATTATTATTACTATTACTATTATTATTATTATTATTATTATTATTATTATTATTACATAATTCAATGTCCTTATGTCACCCTTCTTCTGCAGCTTCATTTTATATACTGTTGTTCTGGTTTCATTTTAATTTTTTTTTTTGTTGAAAACCACCTTCAAAAACTAAGTAAGAAGAAAAAGGAGGGGAGGTGAAATGAAATTTTTAAAACACCATCCATAAAATGGACAGCAAAATAATGTATCGAATATGGTTATGATAATATTAGATGAAAACCATGGAGGGTAAAACCATCATTATCACCATCATCATCATCATGGCTTTTATAGACAGCCAATGAGGGTGTTTCTGGTTCCCTCTATGACCAGCTATAAAAAAATAAACATTAACAAGAGACAATGATGGGACAAACTTCTTTAGCAACATGACAAAATAGAAGATGGAAAGAAGGTAAGACTTTATCTTTGGAAAGCCTGGAAAAATGCTTAAGTGTTGTGGATCGTTGTTCATATATTGTACTGTCATACTGCGAAATAAATGATAGAGCTGGTTTCTGGCTAAGGTTTTGGAGCAATGAGCTATGAATGAGCACAAGCTTTCTCAGGCGGTCAGTTTATAAACAGAGCTCCCAGGTCCCACTTTGATGTCTTAACAGAATTATTGAACTTTCTGCCATCTCTGTCACACACATTTCAAACAGTTGGATCTAATACAGGCATTCACTTCAAAACAAACAAACAACCAAACAACCAAAACAGAGCTGGGTATGAAAAAGCAATAAAACCATCCTGCTGTGATGCTATGAGATTTCTACAGCAGGCAATAGAAGCTGAATGT
This sequence comes from Podarcis siculus, assembly GCA_034642415.1. NCBI lineage: Eukaryota > Metazoa > Chordata > Lepidosauria > Squamata > Lacertidae > Podarcis > Podarcis siculus. The sequence goes on along the minus strand of JAXCMG010000159.1, from coordinate 404,765 downwards.
GTATATATATATATATATATATATGCTTTCGTAGATTTTCACGGGTACAGGAATGCAGGTTTTGGTGTCCTCGGGTGTCTTCCCGTGTAAAAGTTGGGGTGTCTAGGCGACGTTTCGACGAGGTCTCACTCGTCATCTTCAGGCTGGTGCTTTCGGCTTCTTGTTACTGGAACAGAGCAGGATCTCAGTGTTTGAGTTCCTATAAATACTGTTGAGGAGGTGTGGTGTATAGCCTGGGAACTTCCTCTCTGCCCAGAACATTGGAGGCTATACACCACACCTCCTCAACAGTATTTATAGGAACTCAAACACTGAGATCCTGCTCTGTTCCAGTAACAAGAAGCCGAAAGCACCAGCCTGAAGATGACGAGTGAGACCTCGTCGAAACGTCGCCTAGACACCCCAACTTTTACACGGGAAGACACCCGAGGACACCAAAACCTGCATATATATATATATATATATATATGCTGTGAAATTATCATTTTTTTAAAAAAAAACACATTTAAATATCTATAATGAATTTGCCATTAGCTCACCATTGCCATCTAGTGTCACATTGGTGGAATGCACTTAAAATGCACTTAGAACGTTATATTTGCAGCTGTATAGCTGAGTCCATACTTGCTGAAATGAACGCCACCAACCCAAGTCTAACTATATCGCATCATAAACTATTTACTTAGCAAACGCAGGTATAGTATTTGAGTGACTTGTGTTAGGGTACCTACAACCACAAAATAGCAACCCCCTTCGCCGTCAGGAAAGAAGGAACAAGTGAAGATCGACATCAGGAGTAAGAGGGGAATAAAGATCTATACAGTGGTACCTCGTGTTATGGACGGGATCCGTTCTGGAGGCCTGTCCGTAAGGTGAAATGCCCGCAACTCAAATCGCTGCATCTGCGTAGGTGCACAGCACGATTTGGCGCTTCTGTGCATGCGCAGGTGGCGGAACCCGGTGTGGCGTTAGTAAGGAGCCCCCGGTCGTCTCACGGACTGTTGACCCGTACACCACTAATCCGCTGCCACCAACCAGGTCCTCCCTGGTAAAATCACTTCAGTCTCAGTCAAGTTCTCAATTAATAAAGAAGAATGTATTTTATTTCAGACACAAATAAACTTTTACAGCATTCTAAACATGGTTGCTCTTTACTTTCTTAGTCTTATTTTCCTCTATCTCTTCTACCTCCCCACACTCAAGAACCCACTGCCCTAACTGTCTCTCTATTACCAAATGCCTTTCCCAACCAGCCAACCCACTCAAACCAACCAAATACCCACCAACAACTCCCAACCAACCCCTCCCCGAACTCCTTTTATAGTCCCACTGACTCCACCGCCCCCCACCCGGGTCCTGACTGTGCAACCAATTTAACTATTTCCCCTCCAGCACTCTCTCACATATGTTAACGTAATCTGTTCCGGTACTTGTGGGTTGCCACGGGACATAACGCCAAAAGACACAACCTGAAGCGGACGCAACACGAGGTATGACTATATTAGGCCTTGTTGATCCTCCTGCCTGAGGCAGTCATCTCACCTTGCCTCATACATGGGCTGTCCTTTCTTCAGAGTTAAGCAGTATTGCCCACAGATCCTGCAGAACTTGCCCACAGATGACAAATGCTACGCTGGAACAGGGTCTTTCTTGTTCTCCTTTGGCCATTCATTTGCTTAAAAGAACCTCAGCTGTTCATTCTGCGGCTGATTAGGTGTGTTTTGCTTAGCTCTAGATAAGATACCTTGCTTTCTGCAACCTTTGAAGCTTCTGCTGCAGTCATCCACAGTAACCTTTTCCATTCAGCTCGAAGATCTTTCTCTGTGCGTTCAATATGGTTTCCATCTGAGTAATTGATAGCAGGCTTTAAACACCTCTTAATCGGAACTTCAAACACAGGGCTGAAATGATTAAATCTCAGCAGCCTGGAATGTCTTCCATAACTAAAGCGGGGTGGGGAGGTGGGGGGGACGGTACTTTAAAGGCAAAATTCTAATGGGCAAAGAATAATGCATCGAGATAAATGGCTACAGGACTCTGAAAGTGAAGCCCTGTCAGCGAGAGCATTCCTGCAGCTATGCTCGCTCAGATCTTTTGAGATTAAAGAGATGTTTCATTTTCAGGCTGTAGAACCAGTGATCTGTAGGTTAATGTGGCACAATTTTGCACTTATTTTCTTAGGACTGTAAATGGTGGAAAGAATAGGCAGAGGTATTAAAATATGTGATTGTTCAGCTAGGTTTGTCGTGTGTCTGGGAAATCCCAGACATTTCCTCTTTTTTGGGGGGGGTGACATTCCCATTTGGGAGGATTTTTACATTTTAAAGGAAATATCTGGGGTTATTTATTTATTTAGGTTTTTGGCTTGGGCTCTTTCTCTCTGTCGCAAAGAACCAGTATGGTTTCCTTCAGGAAATCTACCCATGGAGTTACAAATAATAGTTATGGTTTTCATGCTTGGCTCTAAATATTGCATAATCACAGCTATAAACAACTGTCCAAATAAAGCAACGGTTTTCCAAATGCTTTTTTTAAAATAAATGCACAAGAAGTAGAAGCATGATGATCTGTTAAGCCAATTTTAGAGAATCATAGGATGTACAACAGTTGAGACTCTTGAGTAGCCACCTAGCACCACACTATTGCTGTGAAATAATATTTATTTATTTATTTATGTATTTATTTATTTATTTATGCCCCGCCCTCCCCAGCCAAAACTGGGCTCAGGGTGGCTAACACCAATAAAATTACAATAAAACGTAATAGAAAGAAACCAAACAGTTAATTAAAACACATGTTAAAATATGGGTTAAAATATAATTTAAAATGCAGTCCCATTTTAGTAAAGGTAAAGGGACCCCTGACCATTAGGTCCAGTCGTGACCGACTCTGGAGTTGCGGCGCTCATCTTGCTTTATTGGCTGAGGGAGCCAGCGTACAGCTTCCGGGTCATGTGGTCAGCATGACTAAGCCGCTTCTGGCGAACCAGAGCAGCGCACGGAAATACCGTTTACCTTCCCGCCGGAGCGGTACCTATTTACCTACTTGCACTTTGGCATGCTTTCACACTGCTAGGTGGGCAGGAGCAGGGACCGAGCAATGGGAGCTCACCCTGTCGCGGGGATTCGAACCGCAACCTTCTGTTCGGCAAGTCCTAGGCTCTGTGGTTTAACCCACAGCACCACCCGCGTCCCTCTCATTTTATTAGTAGCCCATAAATCAAAACCATAAAGGGAGGGAAACATAAGGGTCAGACTGAGTCCATACTAAAGGCCAGGCGGAACAGCTCCATCTTACAGGCCCTGCGGAAAGATGTCAAGTCCCGCAGGGCCCTAGTCTCTTGTGACAGAGCGTTCCACCAAGTTGGGACCAGGACTGAAAAGGCCCTGGCCCTAGTTGAAATCAATCTAACCACCTTGCGGCTCAGGACCTCCAAAGTGTTGTTATTTGTGGACCTTATGGTCCTCCACGGGTATACCAGGAGAGGCGGTCCCATAGGTACGAGGGCTTTAAAGGTCAAAATTAGATGAGAAATAGGATAAACCATAGGAGATCGTCTGCACTTTGAACGTGGAAAATGAATACAGTGGTACCTTGGGTTACAAACACCTCAGGTTACAAACACTTCAGGTTACAGACTCCACTAACCCAGAAGTAGTATCTTGGGTTAATAACTTTACCTCAGGATGAGAACAGAAATTACGCACCGGCAGCGTGGCGGCAGCAGGAAGCCCCATTAGCTAAAGTGGTACCTCTGGTTAAGAACAGTTTCAGGTTAAGAACGGAACTTTGGAATGAATTAAGTTCGTAACCAGAGGTACCACTATACATGCAAATCTGTCTGCAACTTAATTTGGGAATTAGTTGTTTGGAAAACCCTTCATTTGTGAAAATTATCTACATAATTTCATGGAGAAATACCCTGAAAATGTTACATCATTTCATAGTGAATCACAAATATCCACAGAAATACAGGTGAAACTCGAAAAATTAGAATATCGTGGAAAAGTTCATTTATTTCAGTAATTCAACTTAAAAGGTGAAACTAATATATGAGATAGACTCATGACATGCAAAGCAAGATATGTTAAGCTTTTATTTGTTATAATTGTGATGATTATGGCGTACAGCTGATGAAAACCCTCAGAAGCGTCTGAAGTCAGAAGGTGACTAAGATTTTTAGTGGTTGGTTGCGGCCTGTGTTTTGTGAGCCCAAAAATAGAAAATGAGCGAGGTCCCAACTAAAGAAGAATGGCAACTTAAACTGATGGAATATGTGCTGCTTGAGGACCTAATATATATAGAATAAGAGAACAAGAAGAACATACGTTTAAAAAAGATTGGGAAATGTTTATTTAATATATGGGTGAAAACATTTGAAAACGTTGGCATTAAGATAAATTCAACAGTGTAAATAAGTTTTGAAAAAGGTAATAATGGAACATTTAATGGTTATTTTACGTAAAATATGCAGGGATTTATGGAAGGCATAGGCAAACTCTGGCCCTCCAGATGTTTGGGACTACAATTCCCATCATCCATAGCTAACAGGACCAGAGGACAGGGATGATGGGAAATTGTAGTCTCAAACATCTGGAGGGCCAGAGTTTGCCTATGCCTGATTTATGATATGTAAAATGAACCATGGAATGAGATGATGGGAAGTCACTGAAATTTAAGGTTGTTTAAATGAATATTCTAAAATGTAAAATTAAAAAACTTTGTATAGATATGTTGTTGTTGTTTAGTCGTTTAGTCGTGTCCAACTCTTCATGACCCCATGGACCAGAGCACGCCAGGCACTTATGTCTTCCACTGCCTCCTGCATTTTGTTCAAACTCATGCTGGTAACTTCGAGAACACTGTCCAACCATCTCGTCCTCTGTTGTCCCCTTTTCCTTGTGCCCTCCATCTTTCCCAACATCAGGGTCTTTTTCAGTGAATCTTCTCTTCTCATGAGGTGGCCAAAGTATTGGAGCCTCAGCTTCACAACCTGTCCTTCCAGTGAGCACTCAGGGATGATTTCCTTATAGATATATAAAGATTTTCAGTGGTTGGTACCATTCCCTATGACTAGCAAGGTCAGAATAAATCATGCAAAATACTGACCTATAGTACTTACACATAACAAGCAAAAGCTGCAACAGAAGAAACATTATGCTAATTTGTTCAATTTGCATGGTTCATGCAGATTGCAGAATTCAGGTGTTCATGGTCTAGAATTTGGATTGCCCAAGTGCAAAACTGCAATGTTATTAGAACAGAATACAGTGGTACCTCAGGTTAAGTACTTAATTCGTTCCAGAGATCCGTACTTAACCTGAAACTGTTCTTAACCTGAAGCACCACTTTAGCTAATGGGGCCTCCTGCTGCCGCCACGACACCACCACACGATTTCTGTTCTCATCCTGAAGCAAAGTTCTTAACCTGATGCACTTTTGCTGGGTTAGCGGAGTCTGTCACCTGAAGCATATGTAACCTGAAGTGTATGTAACCTGAGGTACCACTGTACGCCTATCTTTTATCATAATTACACCATTGCATCTTTATTGGCTGCAAATCATGCTCTCTTTGGGAAATCACCAAGGCGGCTTTGAACTCATGTTTCTGAATCCTCCTGCCACAGACCAAACCTCTTTTCCAATTGAGGAAAGTTTCAGAAGTCACTTGGCATGGGGAGAACAAAAGTCCAAAGTCCCAAGTAGCATGCAGAACTCGGTGGTCTTGGGTGCACCTAATATAGCTCTTTGGACTCCAGCCAATGTCTGTCTCTCCAGAAATTTGAGAGGGTTTGTTTGAGAAACAAAAAGCTGGAGTGCAGGTACTATGAATGTCCTCCTGCTCCATTTACTATATGGGGATCTAAAAGTAATTCAACCAAAATCCTCTAGGTGGCATAAATAAACCTGAGATTTAGTTCCCAGAACCAACCAGAGATCATTAAAAGCTGCAGCTTTCCCAGTTCAAAAGGGAATGAGTGGGAAGCGCACAGCGAAGATGTTGAAAAGCTGACGCACATCTCAGTTCAGAGCCAAGCACAGGCTTTGGTGTCAAAGCTCTTGTGGCTTCACATTTCAATTCATTTTTCCCCCCCTCCAAGCAACTATAGTCATCTGGGAGCGCCGGACGTACGATTATGGCAAAACAAGTAGCACAAAAATATCTATTTTTTCTCATGTTAGCACAAAAACTGTTATTTGGAAGTAGAAGGTTTTTGGTGGAGAATAGATCACAGCCTATCCAGGTCAAATTCTGTTTGGATGCTAGCCGAGAAGACATCCGTCAGTGAAGCAGAAAAGGAAGGAATTCCTGCCAGTGCTGTAGCATGGAAGAGGCCACAGGGGCAGTTGCCCTGGACACAAAATTTTTAGGGGGAGCAAAATTTCAACCCCCCTGTACTGCCTCAATACAGCTGTGTGCTTCTGCCACTGGGGTCCATTGAAAATATCTCCTCCAGGCGAACCAGGAAGTGATCTCTCTAGACAATGGAACAACTCTTCTTTTCTTATCTCTGCAGCTGCAATCTCCTGGGTGATGCGGATGCTGTTAGGCAGTTGAATGTGCATGCATACTCTGTCCATTTCTTTCCCTTCCACCAACCCTGTCTGCTCAGTCACGGGCACTGGCAACCCACGCTACGCCACTGATTACTCCCAGCCTCACGCTTCCACAGCTCCACCAAATCTATGGAGCATATTTTATTGTGAAGAGTGGGGATGAAATATACTCAGAGTCGCAAAGTGATTTCATGCTCTTTATTCAGCTCATAGTGGTGAGGAGGAATGAATGAATGACCCCTCAGTATCTGCTTTATATACATTATTTACACAATGGGCTGCACATGATTGGCTAATTCCGGAATTCTACTGTAAGCCAATCAGGTTGTGGATTCACTTCTATCTGGAGCATGATTGGGTAGTTCCTGCCAACCAATCATACTGCTGCATTGTTCTAGGACCAATCAGACTGCTGCATTCTGAAGCCTATTGTTCTAGGACCAATCAGACTGCTGCCTTTTGGATCCTATTGTTCTAGGACCAATCAGACTCCTGCAGTTTGGATCCTATTCAACTCAGTACATAACAGGGGACTACAGCAGGGAGTGGGAATGACTGAAGATTGCCTACCTGCTCCTTCTGCTGACAGGTGCCTTCTTTCTCCAAGTGGATCCTAAAGGTAAAGGGACCCCTGACCATTAGGTCCAGTCGTAACCGACTCTGGGGTTGCTGCGCTGATCTCGCTTTATTGGCCGAGGGAGCCAGCATATAGCTTCTGGGTCATGTGGCCAGCATGACTAAGCGGCTTCTGGCGAACCAGAGCAGCACACGGAAACGCCGTTTATCTTCCCGCCGGAGGGAAGTGCAGTGCCACAAATCCAACTCTATGATGCACCGTTGGAAAGTGTTGATCACTTCTCCTACCTCGGCAGTTATCTTTCCACAAGGCCGACACTGATGCCAAAATCCAGCATCACCTGAACTCTGCAATTGAAGCTTTCTCCCGATTAAAGTGCAGAGTGTTTGAGGACTGGGACATTCGCAGGGAAACAAAAATGTTTGTTTACAAAGCTATTGTACTACCAACCTTACTATATGCTTGTGAAACATGGACCACTTATAAATACCATCTCCAGCTCCTTGAAAATTTCCATCAACGGTGTCTCCGAAAAATTTTACACACCACTTGGGAAGACAGGCAAACTAAGGCCAATGTACTGGAAAAAAACAAAGATCATCAGTGTCAAAGCAATTATTCTTCAACATCAACTTTGTTAGACTGGCCATGTTGTGCGGATGTCTTATTATCGTCTTCCAAAGCAACTATTCTGAACTTAAAAATGGAAAGCGTAATGCTGGTGGTCAACAAAAGAGGTTTAAAGACTCTCTCAAGGCAAATCTTTAAAAAATGTACCGGTAGTATAAATACCAACAACTGGGATACACTGGCCTGCGAGTGCTCCAATTGGAGAACATCCTTTACCAAAGGTGTTGTGGGCTTTGAAGACACTCAAACTCAGGATGAATGGGAGAAACATGATAAGAGATAAGATAAGAGGAAGGCATGCTTAGCAAACCCTCACCGTGATCAACTCCTGCCCGGAAACCTATGTCCCCACTGTGGAAGGATGTGTGGATCCAGAATTGGCCTCCACAGTCACTTATGGACTCAGTGTTAAGACTGTGTTCATGGAAGGCAACAAGTGATTGCCAAAGAAGAAAGACCTTGACCCACACATTCTGCAAGCAGAACAGAGATCTTTGTGGTGCCAGAGTGTTGCTGGCATCACTCTGTGGACAGAGGCTGGGTCGAGGGCACCTTTGTCTTGTTCAACCCACCTGACACAAAGTGTTCAGCACATTTCATTTGGGTGTGTACCCAGGAATTGTGTGTGTTTGTGTGAGGTGTGCATTTACTTAATCATAAAGGACATTGTTTTTATTCATGAAACTAAAACTTTACTTTAAAAAACAACAACTAAACTTTGCTAAATATCAATTTTTTGCCACTAGGATGTATCCGGGCACATCTGGTACATCCTGCATACACACCTATGTTTGTAGGACATTCTCTGTATTTCAGAATTTCAAAGCAATCATAAGGTAATTGGGGACACATTGGTTGTACATAACTCTTTTAGCACTCACCTAACCCGGTCAGAAATGGCACAGCCTGTTTGGTGCCTCAGTCGTATCCAGTACTTGACATGCAATGTAATCTTGCTTAAGGACACAGTGCATCTGAACACTTACTTTAATGTGTTTGACAGCATGCCTGAGTGGAGACGGTCCCTCAGCTGTAATAGACTGACATTGCTCCAAGGTGTTGGCCTAAGAATCACACCTGTATCTGGGGACTCACATCTTTTTCTCTCAGATAATTGAGAATCTTTTGGCTCTCCTGTCTCTGCTAGGAGAATGGGAAGTTATGGTGGAGCACAATGGAGGAAATGTGCTCCAGTAGGAAGTCGAGACCATTGAGGGAGAAACCCTAAACATACTTAAAGGTTAAAGGTAAAGGACCCCTGGACATTTAAGTCCGGTCAAAGGCGACTATGGGGTTTTGGCACTCATATCGCTTTCAGGCCAAGGGAGCCGGCGTTTGTCCACAGAAAGCTTTCCGGGTCATGTGGCCAGCATGACTAAACCGCTTCTGGTGCAACGGGACACCATGACGGAATCCAGAGTGCACGGAAATGCTGTTTACCTTTCCGCCGCAGCAGTACCTATTTATTTACTTGCACTGGCATGCTTTCAAACTGCTAGGTTGGCAGGAGCTGGGACAGAGCAATGGGAGTTCACTCCATCTTGGGGATTCGAACTGCTGACTTTCTGATTGACAACCACTGATCAGTGGTTTAGACCACAGTGCCACCTGCTCCCTATAAACATACTTATTAGGGACTTTAAAATCTGTAATTGCGAGGACCGGTGAAATGCTAGCTTCAAAAATCGCCTTCAAAAACAGATTTCAAGTAAGATATGTAAAACTGGTAAACACTTCCAACATGTACGGTAAATACATACAGCGAGACTATTTTTGTGATTCTTCTGTACCTTCAGAAACTTTTCAGTGGGTTGCCCTGCTATGGAAGCAGATGCTTTGAGATGTTTTACAAAATTGCCGACCAATATAGCATAATACTTCCTGGTTGAAAACTTTTTTTACTTTGGTGGGCCATTCTCTGCCCCCAAATCCATAATACGGGGATAATAATTTAAAAAAATGGTCTAGCTATAAAATGAGCAGTAAGAATTAATATGAAAATATACATAGATCACTTTGACATAAAAATAGCAGAATTTAAATTCTTTATTTTTCCGTGTATAAGACGCCCCCATGTGTAAGACGCCACCTATTTTGAGGGACTCCAAATTAAGAAAACACCCCTCCAAATTAAGAAAACACCCCTCAGCAATACCCGTGTATAAGACAAGCCCCAAATTAAATCTTTTTTTTTTTGTAAAAACAAAACAAAAAAAACTCCATGTCTTATACACAGAAAAATACGGTACTTACTAATGCTACTACTGACCAAAATAAAATATATTATATATACCATTGTAACAGCAGATTAACTATCACAATCCAAACAGGGCATCTGCTTAATGTACATCTTTGTTGCTGGGGAATTGGAGAAATAAGATTTCTTCCTTTATACTGTAATTGATATAAGGAGCCCAGAGAGAGGCTGAAACTTCCTTTATTAAGAACTCTGGGTGGGTGGGGAACCAAGAGTGCAGAATTCAGCAGCCAAATTGCTCACCAGAGCAAGACAGTTTGAACATATTACACTGATCTTGGTCCGACAGCACTGGCGACCAATTAGTTTCCGGGCCCAATTCAAAGTTCTGGTTTTAACCTATAAAGTCCTAAACGGCTGAGGACCATAATCCTCAAGGACCACTTCTTTCCAACTGAACCAACCCAGACCGTGAGATCATCTTCTAAGGCCCTCTTTCGTGTGCCTCCTCCTCAAGAAGTTCCTCTCCCCAGAGAAGTTTGCCTGGTCCCTTCATTATACACCTTTAGGTGTCAGGCAAAAACGTTTCTTTTTAAGCAAGCCTTTGGTTGATCCAATTTACATCCTATGCCCTTTTGAAATGTGTGGGTTTTTTTGTTTTTTTTTGGTGGGGGCTATTGGGTTGTTGTTTTTATTATGTATTTTGTGGTTTTATAACTTGCTTTTATTCTGCGAACCGCCCTGAGACCCCTGGGTATAGGGTGTTATATAAATTCAATAATTAAATAGAAATAATAAATAAGAGGAGATTATCCAAGGCTCTAACTAGAATCAAGACTCACGTCATCCTGTAGAATTCACCTACACCTTGTTCCCACATCTGGATAAAGATCCCACAGTGAAGAAGTGCTCGTTTTGGTTTCTTGTCCTCCACGGTTCCACGCTTAGAGTCTACTTTTTATGAACCCCAACTGGAAATAGCTGTCTCAGTGGTGAGATATGTTGATCACTAGTGTCATGGCAGCCCACAGGTTCCTTTTAGAATCACAACAGATTATTTGATTGCACGTGGAGAAGGGCAGATCATCCTTTGGAAGGAGACTTCAAAAGGCACAAATCACAGGGTAAAGGTAAAGGTAAAGGGTCCAGTTGTGGCCGACTCTGGGGTTGTGGCGCTCATCTCACTTTATTGGCCGAGGGAGCCAGCGTACAGCTTCCGGGTCATGTGGCCAGCATGACTAAGCCGCTTCTGGCAAACCAGAGCAGCGCACGGAAACGCCGTTTACCTTCCCGCTGGAGCGGTACCTATTTATCTACTTGTACTTTGATGTGCTTCGTGGATCCTACCCCTCTGTAATTATCTAGTTTTATCTGTGTGATTCATCTCACTGGCATATTATGAGCCTGATCTAGCTCTAGTCAGTGACCAGAAGTTCTGAATGTACATATTTATCTACTTGCACTTTGACGTGCTTTCGAACTGCTAGGTTGGCAGGAGCAGGGACCGAGCAACAGGAGCTCACCCCGTCACTGGGATTCGAACCGCCGGCCTTCTGATCGGCAAGTCGTAGGCTCTGTGGTTTAACCCACAGCGCCACCCACATACCTAATCACAGAGTAGGTCTCCACAAATCAATTTCTCTCTCACACACATGCCAACACACACATACACCCCTTAGGTGCACTTAAAGATTCCACCAGAAACCCACAAATTATATGGCAACTGATGTCATTGCTAGAAGAGTCTATTAAGCACAGCTCTTACCAGGGGTTCCAAAACTTGGGTCGCCTAGTGTTTTTCGACTACAGTTCCCATCATCCCTTTCCACTGCTCCTGCTAGCTAGGGATGATGGGAGTTGTAGTCCAAAAACAGCTGGAGACCCAAGTTTGGGAAACCCTGGTTCAAATAAGGGACAACAGGTGTCAAAATGAGGTATGCCCTAATACCCATTTTATATACATGAGAGAAGCAGTTGACGGAAAGGCTATTTGCATGAATATTCAAACTAAGTGAAGAATTCCAATAGAACCAGCATATGGCACATTCCTTCCAGGGTTTGGGTGTGATGGATAGTTGGGAAGCCCTAGGAGACTTTTACCAGTCATAGTAGATTTCCATATGAAGTGGGATGGTTTGTTTATAGATGATAGATACAGTGGTACCTCTGGTTATGAACATAATTCATTCCAGAGGTCCATTCTTAAGCTGAAACCATTCTGATCCGCTAATGGGGCCTCCCGCTGCATCCTGGGGCAAAGTTTGCAACCAGGAGCAGCTACTTCCAGGTTAGCGGAGCGCATAACCTGAAGTGTTTGTAACCAGAAGCGTTCGTAACCAGAGGTACCACTGTATATATGAGCATCGAAACATGCATTCCTCTTCCTGTCGTCTGGAGTGCAATCATCCTTCCTGGACCCTACCAAATGCTGTTTCTGCATATTGGTGTATTGATTGTAAGGATCATCATTATAACTGCACGGCTAATTTCAGTTCATGCATCTGATGCAATTTATGCTACAGCCTAGAATGTCTTTTAAAAAATTGATGTGGCAGCACAGAACCTTAGAAAGCTTCAAACACATGTATACAAAGGAATCCACATAAAGTGCTCAAAAACCAAATCCACTCTCCGGAACTGGACTCCAGCAAAACTGTTCTGATGCAATTTTTAATTGACTGGAGGCATTACATATTGTAGCGGCTTCTGCATTATTAATAGGCCGACTCGGTTCCTCTGAGGGAAGGCTGCAAATCCAAATGGCATTGTCACCACAAAGATACACAACAGTCAGCTTGCATTCATGTAACAAGGCTTCCTGCGTTCATATTCGAAGTGAAATAAGACCTTTAGAATCTTAATTGTTTCGCTTGTCTTCTTGTCTTGGGGAGAGATGGGCCGTTTTCTGTTTTTAAGCAGCATGTTCTAAGCAAAGAGAACTGGACAAGTAAATCCCAAAACTGAGATTTTATGTCTTAGAAAATAAAGTCACTGCTCTTGTAGTTCAATTTATCTTAGAATGGGTAGAGGAGGGAGCATCAGTTTTTCAGGCATGTTAAATCTGTCAAGCAATTGATAATAGATTTTTCCAGCAGCATTTCTTTCTTTCTTTCTTTCTTTCTTTCTTTCTTTCTTTCTTTCTTTCTTTCTTTCTTTCTTTCTTTCTTTCTTTCTT
>JAXCMG010000159.1:342078-391618 GCA_034642415.1 Podarcis siculus | reverse complement strand
CTTCCTTCCTTCCTTCCTTCCTTCCTTCCTTCCTTCCTTCCTTCCTTCTTTCCTTCCTCATTCTTTGAACTTATATAAGAAGAGCTATGCTGGGTCAGACTAAAGGCCTGTCTAGTTCTCACGAGTGGCCAACAAGATGCCCAGGGCTTTCTTTCAGCAAGAACTTACTGGAACCCAGTTCTGGCATCTCTCAGGTGAGCTCCATTGCCAGTGTAAGAGAATGAGGGAGGCGTTCATGGTGACTACAATTCCCATCATTCCTGACCACTGGTCCTGTTAGCTAGGGATGATGGGAGTTGTAGTCCCAAAACATCTGGAGGGCAAAGTTTGGGGATGCCTGAGCTAAGAGAATGGTCGGTGAGGTCAACATCCCCCAAACCATACTGGAGCCAAGAACATATAAGAAAAAAGAAAAGGTAAAGGACCCCTGGACGGTTCAGTACAGTCAAAGGCAACTATGGGGTTGTGGTGCTTATCTCGCTTTTAGGCCGAGGGAGCCGGAGTTTGTCCACAAACAGCTTTCCAGGTCATGTGGCCAGCATGACTAAACCACTTTCAGTGCAACGGAACACCGTGACAGAAACCAGAGCACATGGAAATGCCGTTTACCTTCCCGCTGCAGCAGTGCCTATTTATCTACTTGCACTGGTGTGCTTTCGAACTGCTAAGTTGGGAAGAGCTGGAACAGAGCAACAGGATCTCACCCCATCGCAGGGATTTGAACTACCAGCCTTCTGATCAGCAAGCTCAAGAGGCTCAGTGGTTAAGACTACAGTGCCACCCATGTCCCAATATAAATATAATGCCTGTCTCAGCCTCATTACTCCGTCTACAACAAATGGCTGCTGGAAACACCACTAATGACTCATGTGAAACAAAGCTTACTGGGAAATGATATATAATGAATTGAAAACAATGTTTAAAATAACGTGGGGGGGGGCACAACCATAAGCTTTCCTTTTAGGAATTATAGGGACAGAACTACTCAAAGTGTATAGAAATTTATTCATGTATACGACTACAGCGGCAAGAATGTTACTTACCCCAAAATGGAAAGAATAAGAAGTCTCAGACAAAGAGGAATAGATACAAAAACTTATGGAATATGCAGAAATGGCGAAACTTACTCGAAAAATAAGAAATCAAGATAACAAACTTTTATAAAAGAATGAAAATGGTTTATGGAATATTTACAAACAAACTGCAAACAGATAAGAACATTGACCGGATTATTGTAATAACCTGCAGTTTTATAAGACTATATATTTAAAGCAGATGAATAATTGAGCAAAAGTTAATTTGGATATGCAGAAAATATTGAAAATAAGTTTAAGCACTCACAGAAAGAGGGGGAAGGAAGTCAAGTTTTGAAATGTTAAAATGATTGTAAAGTTATTGAAATGTATAAAACTGAAAATCATAAATAAAATATTTAAAAAGACAATGTCTCATGTGAAATGACTGAGTGGATAATGGTCAATATCCAGGGATATCCCTAGAAGTGGGGTGCAATATATATATATATAATCTCACACACACACACACGAGAAAAAGCCAATGCCCAGACTTCTTTCTTTCTTTCTTTTCTTCCACAGTTCCATCTCCGACACACATGATGGAGGAACATCCTTCATTTAATTACGGTAGTGTTTACATAATGATGGTAAACTGTGAGTGCTCCTTCAAGCAAAATTTTTTCTTGAATGTCAAAACTTTCCTTTTAGATAAATAAGCGCATATGCAGAACAGCTGGAAGATGACTGTTAAGAAACATGCCCTGTCACCAGCTGTTTCTGCTCTGGCTTTTGTGGCTTTCTGATTAATTAAGCATACGTTTCATTCTGGATATGAACATTCATTAAGGGAAGCGAAAGATACTCAGCAGTCATTTGGAAGCAATGCGTTCTGGTTTGCCAAGGGAGACACACTGCACCAGTTAAATTCCTCATATAGGTCTAAAGAGGCCAGCAACTGCCTTCAGTTCAAACAATGCGCTTCATGTACAACAGAGGTCGCCTCCATTCTATTTTGCAGGAAGGATTCAAGAGCGTGCCAAAAAGTTAGGTTTGCACATTTGACTTGCATACGGGCACCCAGCAGCCCTGGTGCAACAAATCCAATTTTTAAAAAAGACAATACTTTTTGTGCTTCGGAAAGCAATTGGAAACCGCACTGCAAAGTGGGGGATGAATGAATAAGGGGGAAACGTATAAGCAAATAAAGATGAAAGCTCAATGTCATATAACCTCCCATCGAACAAATCAGAGCGAATGTTCGATAAAAACCAGACATAGCCGAACCTCTGCATAAGCTTTGTGCAAACAAATCAAGACAAATACTCCTTAAACAGAGCATCTGGAGGAGCCGAAAGTGCAGTTTAGAACAACAACAACCAACTGACCCTGACTTCTGCTGGGACATGTAACCAGATACATGTAGCATTCAAATCATGTTATCCCTTAACTTTGTGAACTAGTTTTACCAGAGGCAGCCCTGTTTAGGGAAGCTTTTAATGTATAATATTTTATCAATTTTTTTTCTTCTGTTGGGAGCCGCCCAGAGTGGCTCGATATAAATAAATTATTGTTGTTGTTGCTGCTGTTGCTGTTATTTCTGGCCTGTCAGCTCTGGAAAGTATATTTTCTCAGGTTTGGTAAGACTATCATGGGATGGCCATGAGGGGTTTGTGCTACTTTTTAAGTATTTGGTGCATAATATGTTCATCTTTTCTTAATCCCCCCCCCCAAATACCAACATTCACACACCCTGAAAGCCTAAACAATAAGAAGGTTTGCATTCCTCAAGGAAACAGCCAAATAAAACTTCAGTCCAGAAAACTTCCAATGTTCCTACGTACAATTAAACTGACATTGACAACTTCCTGTACCGAAGAGATTCAAGATTTGAATGCCTGTTCCTCAGCTGTTAAAAGTCTGTGAATGGACTCAGTAGATATCTGAATCTCTCCAATTGGGAGAATGAAATAATCCCCCAATGTTGTCTTTCTTTCCTTTCTTCTTGGCCCTCGTTCTAACCACTGAAGAGATAAACAGAAGAGTGGAAGAGGTGAGTCATTCAGATCCGCCGCTGCAGTCCTTTCCCCCCAATTAATCTGGTTACTGTGCAACTCCACCATTTCAAATTTGCAATGGATTAATTGGCTAATTAGACCCTTTAGGAAGAACACTGCCTAGCGATGGCTTTACCTCTCGCTGACCTTGAATGTTCCAATTTGGGCTGAGGGAATACAAAGAAATATCATCCCTTCAGTTTGTTGTAGGGGGGGTTTCTTGTTGTTATCATTTTTGCTCATTATAAAACAGAAAACCCTGTTCATTGCAGCACATGTTTTATGCTGTAATAAAATAAGGAGTGGAAAAGAGGGGAACACTGGAGAAGAGAAGCAGAAGAGCAGTCAGGAGTGTAACAGGACATTTCCCAGGTACTTTTAATCCCATTAATGGTGGAATGCATGCTCATTTACTTGGAATGAACCTCTGCTGAAAAGGAAACTTCACCGAGTAAAGATATAATAGAAACAGGATGCGTAGTTGAAACTTTAAGCATGCTTACATGGAAGTAAGGTAAAGGGGACCCCTGACCATTAGGTCCAGTCATGGCCGACTCTGGGGTTACGGCGCTCATCTCGCTTTATTGGCTGAGGGAGCCGGCGTACAGCTTCCGGGTCATGTGGCCAGCATGACTAAGCCACTTCTGGCGAACCAGAGCAGCGCACGGAAACGCCGTTTACCTTCCCGCCGGAGCGGTACCTATTTATCTACTTGCACTTTGACGTGCTTTTGAACTGCTAGGTTGGCAGGAGCAGGGACCGAGCAACGGGAGCTCACCCCGTTGCAGGTATTTGAACCGCCAACCTTCTGATTGGCAAGTCCTAGGCTCTGTGGTTTAACCCACAGCACCACCCGCATCCCTTACATGGAAGTAAATTCTACCAAAGTCAATGGAACTTGCTTCTGGGTAGGGATGAAGGCTAAATTCAGTTCAGTTCCCAGTTAAAGACAATCTGCGCCAACTACAGGAGCACACCTAGCAATAGGAATCCGTAGCATTCACTCTTGATTTTATGCATACAGTTAGATATCTTACAGAGAGGTGGTCTTTCATGAATGAAAATGAACAAATGATACACATTGACAAATATAAACCCCCTACTTCCACTATCTATGCACTTATTTCACATCTCATAGCTTGCTTCTCATAGTCCATAAATAGTGGAAAGAGAACTGCTGGCAGAGAAGCTGTAAATAACTCGAGAACTTGGGAGCATCTTATATTTGTCCAGCTCCAATTCTAAATGTGGCAACATTAAGTGCAATGACTTCTTGGGGAATTGGGCCCACATACACTCATGTCAAGTGCACTCGTAAATTGTTGGTGCACAGTGCAGTAGCAAACAAACAGGCTTATGGTGGGGAATGCAAACAAGAGCGTCCACATTTATAAGAAGGAAAGAGAAAAGAAATTTGTGGAAAAGTACAGACAAGACACCGGTTTCTTAGCTTTGAGCCAGAGGTCCTTTGGCTGGGTCGGGATGATATGGGATTGGGGAGCCAACCCCCATCTCTTGCAGGGGTGCAATTAGTGCCAGCACCGTCTGTTAAGAGTTTGGGTGTAATCTTCGACACCTCCCTTTCTATGGAAGCGCAGATTGCAGCTATAATAAAGGTGGCATTTTTTCATCTCCGCCAAGCTAAGCAGTTGGCTCCTTACCTCTCTCGCCCTGACCTAGTCACTGTGATCCATGTGACGGTCACCTCCAGGCTTGATTATTGTAAATCACTCTACATGGGGCTGCCCTTGAGACCGACCCAGAAACTCCAGTGGGTCCTCGCCACGGGATCACAGTCACCCGGTGCTATACCAGCTGCACTGGCTCCCAGTGGAGTACAGGATCAGGTTTAAGGTGGTGGTTTTAACCTTTTAAGCCCTATACAGCCTAGGACCCTCTTACCTATGGGATTGCCTCTACTGGTATGTCCCACAGAGGACCTTACGGTCTTCAAATAAAAACATATTGGAGATCCCGGGCCACAGGGAGGTTAGGCTAGCCTCCACCAGAGCCAGGGCTTTTTCAGCCATGGCCCCAATCTGGTGGAATGCTCTGTCACAAGAGACTAGGGCCCTGCGGGACTTGACATCTTTCCACAGGGCCTGCAAGATGGAGCTGTTCCACCAGGCCTTTGGCCAAGGCACAGTCTGACCCCCTCTCTCCTTCTGTAATCCTCATAGAACTCTAGCCCAATGGTTGCCATTATTTTGATTCTGAATTGATTTTAGAATGTAATTTAACTAATTTACTGTGTGATTTTATGTACACTGTGCTATTTTTACTTGTTGTTAGCTGCTCTGAGCCTGGCTTTGGCTGGGGAGGGCAGGATATAAATTAAAAATTATTATTATTATTATTATTATTATTATTATTATTATTATGGCCACAATTCTAAACATGCTTACTAGAGAATAAGCCCAACTGAACATCCATGCATCCCTTTTTATTGTGTATTAATGATTATATGTGTTCATTATGATATTGGGGCGGTCATACACAACAGCTGCTTTCAATAGTTGCAACTGCAACCGTGGTGGTCTCTACTTAATTTCCAATCCCGTTCCAGTCCCCGCATAGTCTGTAATTTCCTGCTGAAATCCTGTCACAGAGTTTTCCTTCTCCTAAATGGGCTGCCTTTCCAGGTGGACGAGCCCCATCTGCCCCTCACTTCCCTCTACAGCATGAGCAGAATCCGTCTTCTTCACCATTGGACCTACTCTTGGTCTCGTCTGCTCAATCCACTGGAGCCTACCTTCACATGCAGGGGAAGTGCCAAACACACTGAAGGTTTGAAAGCCTTTGACTACCCTCACCTGGTTTAGCCAGCCTGTTGAAGCCATTTCCCAGAGTGTGTCTGCTGTCACATGCTGACAGCTTCCAGGAGCCACAGGTGAGAGCTGAGAACAGGGTGGGGACCAAAGATGCTTAGGAAGTTGAAGTAATTTTAATCTTAATATTTTAGTTTTCGTATGTTTTAAAGTAGGGTTGTTAATTTTTCTGGATTTTACTGCTGTGGTTTTTTTGTGGTTTTTTTTTTTTTTTGGGTAAACCACTTTGCAGGGTTTTTTAAAAATAAATTTTCTTAAATAAATAAACAATAAATATAAATAAAATAACACAAGCCAAAACACAATCCATCCTGTAGATTTAAGTATCTGTCCATAGTCACCTACTTGCTATCAGAGGCCCAGAATCCACATTCCTTTGTAAGAAAATATGAAATAACGTAAAACCATTTTTGCAGGCCAAAAAATAATAATAATCAGTGTGGGGTGACAAGAAATTTTCCACACTGGGTACCACCTGACCTTCCTACACCACTGCCAAAGATGGATAAACTACTCAAGAAGAAGCACAGCACGTTCCCCACAAGAAGTACTACACGCCATACACTCCATCTGTGTCTACAATGGCTAAAATCACCAACTTTAAAAAACACAGATATTTTAATTTATTACAATACTGAATTCCAGAAAGGCTGGAGTTTTGTACATTCCCACCAGAAAGGAAATATGTACTGCGTGTGGGGCAATCCAATGTGGCGAGGCACCAACATGGATCATTGCCAGCTTTCTGGGGCTTAGCTACCACCTTTATTTGAGTTTTAGGGTTAATTCTCCATTGCTCAGCAAAATAGAATTTAAGGGCTTTTTTTGTCCAAAGGCTATTGGGTCAAGTGTATAGCTGAAATCGCATTCAAACAGGCGGTCTTGCGGCTTTACTGGTAATTGAGTTAGCCCAAAAATGTGTGAAAATACATGTTTTGAACTAAATGTCCCAAAGTTTAACATGCTTCTTTCCCCCCCTTTCACAAGAAAAGCATCCCATTATTATGTGCTTAACTTCACTGGCTTTCGCCATTGTCCTTAGTCCAGATCCATTAACAGATATTTAAAAAGTAAGTGTTCCTTCCTTTCAAGACTCAAAGTTTCTTTAGTCTATTTTAATTATCTCCTTTGTCTAGACAGTTGAGTAAACAAATCCATTGCATGCTTATTAGCTCATTGTAACTAAGCCAGATAACTGCATTTTAATGAAAATTCAAAGAATAATGCTGTGAACTAGTGACCTATTTTAAATTACCAGTGCAGGTGCTTAGATTGGCTCTGTAGCCATTCTCTTGAATAATTTTATATGAGGATTGTAAGATGATTTTAAAAACAGTTGATTCGTCATCTGCCTCTGAACTTTAAGTAATTAGTCCTTTAAATTTGAACAAACTGGTCGATTTCCAAACCCCTGATACTGGTATGTTTTTTGAGATATCAAAGGAGGTGCAAGATAAATTGCCATTTTATATATCAAAGCTACTCTTTAAAAAAAAAATGGAAAGGCTGTTTTTCAGTAATGTTTGTTTTCCAGAAATTTTTGAATTGAGAAATTTTGCAGTGCAAATTAAGCTCAGTTTGCAATGGAACTTTTTGTGATGCCCTAGAGAGTCATCTAATTAGCATGTTTATTTTACTTTAACTCCCATTTAGTGTTTGTTTGTTTTTTTAAAAAAATATGATGGTGCTGGCTCTTATTTTTAACTCCTTCATGTCTTTGGTTTGGCTTCCGAATAGTCCAGCCACTATTAGGGTCCAGCCACCATGCTTGGATGGTATGATGGTGTCAAGTCATTTAAACCACTTTTATTCCAATTGCTCCATGGTTATGGAATGACCTTTCCAATAAGATCAGAACTTGCCTCTTCTCAAAATTGTATTTTATTCCTGTTAGTCAACTCAAACCTTGGAGAGGTAGTACGTCAAATAAATGTATTTGCAAACTTTCAGATTGCATATATCAAAGCTGCATCTTTGCGAAATGAAAATAACTTGTTCAGTTATTTGATAAGCTAACTGTTCTGTGGCACACTCTCCCATTGAGATAAGTCAAAAGGTAAAGGACCCCTGACAGTTAAGTCCAGTTGCAGATGACTCTTGCTTTAAAGGCCAAGGGAGCTGGCGTTTCTCCGCAAACAGTTTTTGACCTAAGCAGACCAAAGCAGTGCACGGATGTGCCATTTACATTCCTGCTGGAGTGGTACCTATTTATCTACTTGCACTTTTTGGGCATGTTTTTGAAACCCCCCCAAATAATAATAATAATAATAATAATAATAATAATAATAATAATAAACTACCGTAATTCCTCAATTTCACACACACACACAAAGTGATGCTATTACTAATATGAGGTGGTCTTGTAGTAAGGTTACGGCTTACTGGGAAATGATATATAGTGAAATGAAAAGGATGTTGAAAATAATGTTTGTAAAAAACAACAACCAGAAGCCTTTCTCTTGGGAATTATAAGAATAGAACTACCTAAATCGTATAGAAATTTATACAGCGGCAAGAATGTTACTTGCCCCAAAATGGAAAGAAGTCCCAGCAAAGGAAATATGCAGAAATGGCAAAACTTACTGGAAGAATAAGAAATCAAGATAAAAAACTTTATATAAAAGAATAGAAATGGTTTATTGAATATTTACAGACAAACTGTAAACAGATAAAAATACTGGTAGGATTATTGTAATAACCTGCAGTTACATATAAGTATATATTTAAATAAGATTAAAAAACAAGAAAGTTAAGTTAAGTTGGATATGCAAAAGATATTCAAAACAAATTTAAGGAACCACAGAAAGGGGAGGAAGGAAGTCAAGTTTTAAAATGTCAAAATGACTATAAAATCAATGAAATGTATATATCTGAAAAGTATAAATAAAATTTAAAAAAACAAAAAACAAAGTGATGCTATTACTATCTCATAACAGCAGCAGACATTCTGCCTTACTGGGAAGAGTATACAAGTTGCCCCAACACTCTCTCTTTTTCTCATGTAGCACACACATATCGTCCATAGACATACATACATCTGGTCTCTCACTCATACATAAAAATAATAATCATGGTGTAATTTTATATCGAGCTGCATACATCTGACAGTATTGATTGGGGAGCATCAACTGGAAAGTGTGAATTGATGTTTCAATACACAATTGTGGGTGGTGGTACAAAAACTTAGCATCAGGGTTTCTTTTTTGAGGGGGAGCAACCAGCTTTGGGGGTGTGCTGTTAATGGAGCTAGCACAGCTGCAAATTCAGAAGCATTCTTCAAAACCAAAAAATCTGTCACTGTAGGGAATCAAACCTGAACTGAATACATTATTTTCTGGATTCTCCAAAGGCACACTCTTCCATTGTCTCCTGAGACAATGGATGCCAACATGAACATGTGACAGAGTAAAAGTGGCACACACAACAACATGGTGTCATGAATTGAGTTTTAACAGTGATATGTGAAGAAATAAGGTAAAGGTAAAGGGAACGCTGACCATTAGGTCCAGTCGTGGCCGACTCTGGGGTTGCGGCGCTCATCTCGCTTTATTGGCCGAGGGAGCCGGCGTACAGCTTCCGGGTTGTGTGGCCAGCATGACTAACCCACTTTTGGTGAACCAGAGCAGCGCACGAAACACCGTTTACCTTCCCACCGGAGCGGTACCTATTTATCTACTTGCACTTTGACATGCTTTTGAACTGCTAGGTTGGTAGGAGCAGGGACCAAGCAACGGGAGCGCATCTCGTCACGGGGATTCGAACCACCGACCTTCTGATCGGCAAGCCCTAGGCTCTGTGGTTTAACCCACAGCGCCAGGTTTTTCCCAGTCATGGCACGATGTATTGCTATGTACATTTGAAGTTCAGAGACGAACACTAGAAATATACTCTCCATGCTAATGCAGTGGTTTTGTAACAAATCATTATTCTTTCCCTAGTGTCATAGTTTTGCTAGGGGCTTGTAATAGCTTTCATTCATTTTGTGGTTGCTGCTGAGCTCATTCCATGTAGCCAGCAGATGGAGAAAAGTTCCACATAATAGAAAGCTAAGGCGGGCAATTTCAGCATCTATAATGAGAAAGCCAGTTAGAGTTCCAGTGCTTTCTCTTTTTTTGAAACCTGTGAGAATACACAAAATTAATGCCATAGTTTCCTTGGTAACTTCTCTATGAAGGAAGGAATCTCAGCAAGCATTGTGTAGAGGGAAGAGCCTTTGAAAACGTTGCATTTCTTCAGGAAAGGAGTTTTGCAAATATTTCCAATTCAAAGACCTGCGGTTCTCCCAACAGGCATGAGTGGAATCTCAGACTTCAAAGCTGCTTTACCCATGATCTTTTCTCTGACTTCAGTGCAAAAACACTACATGCACATTGTGTGCAAAATAGCCATGTGTGTGTTTACTGCAGGTTATGGTATACAGTGGTACCTCAGGTTAAGAACTTAATTCGTTCTGGAGGTCTGCTCTTAACCTGAAACTGTTCTTAACCTGAAGCACCACTTTAGCTAATGGGGCCTCCTGCTGCTGCTGCGCCACCGGAGCACGATTTCTGTTCTCATCCTGAAGCAAAGTTGTTAACCCGAGGTACTATTTCTGGTTTAGTGGAGTCTCTAACCTGAAGCGTATGTAACCTGAAGCGTCTGTAACCCGAGGTACCACTGTACAATGCCCCCCCCCCATATAGAAGTAATATCTGTTGAAATCACTTTGTGTGAAGGGCCTCATAGTGCCGGTTTATGTTAGAACAACACAATAGGAGATGCTTCCCTCAGAGGTTCTTCCATATCATCCTAGTAACTCATGGCTAAAAGAACAATGTGGCTGGATCTAGAAGCAGGGTGTGAGGGAGAAGCCCTGTGGGGAAGGTGAATATCACCACACCAGGGCCCAGCATGGCCTCCATAGACAGGCAACTGAAATGGGCCCAGGTCACTGCTATGTGAAGGAAGAGTGGGGTAGGCCCAGCCAGAAGTGGTTTTAGGGTCGTGCTACTTGTGTGGTTGCACTGGGCACCGTGCTGCATGGGACACACACACACAAATGCTGTAGAAAGGAGCACAAGAGGCAAGGGGCAGTGAATTCTAGTGCTGCACAGGGCACAGCTGAAATTTGAGAGCCCAGAGTCCACTACTGGACCAGCTTCTGCTTGTGAAGCACACACTCCTTAACAGAAAGCTTTCCAAATTTGTCATGTTGGTGATATACTTTTTAGACATGCATCATTTCGCGACACAGTAGATCAGTTTTACTAGCAAACCGGAGATTACACTAACCCCTTTCCAGCCCAGGGAGGAGCACAAGGAGTTTTAGCACAACACACCAACACTACAACAGTAGTGTAGCCGACACACTACTGTGTTGCAATATAGAGTTGCCTTAATTAATGAGCCTTCCATCAATCCACTCATCATTATGATGGGCATTTTCTTGTGTGTATGTGCGTACATGAAGAAATGACCGTCTCCTTTTAATGGTGAACCGCTGTGTTTTCCTCAAACAGTTTGCTGTGCTGGTGTGTCAAGCCCATACAATGGCATTGTAGTGGTGGCTGCCCCTGCCCCTGCCCCGTGAACCAGTATTTTGGCTCGATTTTGCACAAGGCGTGCTAGCTCATCTTCACTGGAACAAGCTTACCAGCGTCCAAACACCTGCATCCTCTCCTTCCTCAGGTGCCACCGCTTCCCTGACCAGTGTTTACACAGGAGAAGGGCAAATGTTAAGGTAGACCTAGCTGCCCATCTGTGTCCGTCTTTCCCTCTTCCTGGTAACGTCTTCCGTAACACTCTTGCTTGGATTACTGCAATGCGCTCTATGTGGGGCTACCTTTGAAGGTGACCCAGAAACTACAATTAATCCTGAATGCGGCAACTAGACTGCTGACTGGGAGCGGCCGCCAAGACCACATAATACTGGTCCTGAAAGATCTACATTGGCTCCCAGTACGTTTCCAAGCACAATTCAAAGTGATGGTGTTGACCTTTAAAGCCCTAAACGGCCTCGGTCCAATATACCTGAAGGAGCGTCTCCACCTCCATCGTTCTTCCTGGACACTGAGGTCCAGCGCCGAGGGCCTTTTGGAGGTTCCCTCACTGCGAGAAGCCAAGTTACAGGGAACCAGGCAGAGGGCCTTCTTGGTAGTGGCATCTGCCCTGTGGAATGCCCTTCCACCAGATGGAAGACATCTGAAGGCAGCCCTGTTTAGGGAAGCTTTTAATGTTTAATAGGTTATTGTATTTTAGTGTTTTGTTGGAAGCCACCCAGAGTGGCTGGGGAAACCCAGCCAGATGGGCAGGATATAAATAAATTATTATTATTATTATTATTGTTGTTGTTGTTGTTGTTGTTGTTGTTGTTGTTATTACTATTTCACCGCGAATTTCCCTGCCACACCAGACATCGTTCGCTGCCAGAAATTGAGAAAGCAGTACTGCAGCAATGGTATGACAGGTCAGACACTGTGTATGACCAGTGATTCCCAACCTTTTTTGGCCATGCATCTCTAAAATCCTGATACCCCACCCCAACATAAAATTCTTATTATTCAAAAAGTGGACTCCTATTCACATAGAGGAAGCCCCAAAGGCAATTAATTGTTAATAACTTATTCTCAAATTGCCCCCCCTTAAAAATCAAATTGCCCCCCTGTGGGGCATGTGCCCCACATTGGGAACCACAGATCTAGACATTACCTGTCAGCTCCATGGACAAGAGTCTTGGTCTACCCTCAGCTGTGTGCAACACAGTGCCATGAAGTTCAGATTTCTTTTCATGTGCCATCAGCCACAGTTTGTATACCCTATCCCATTTCCGAGGCTGTATGGCCAAAGGAACTTTGGGTCCAGATCCTGATGTGTCGGTCTATTCTCACTCAGTCTTTTCAAACAAGCATCATATCGGAGGCCCGAATCTCAGACTGTCATATGTTGGCGTGTGAAGTGTTATTTCCCAATGCACATAATTTTTGATTTCAGAGTTGGGTACATAGGAAACTGACTTATTCCAAGTGAGAACATTGGTACATCTTGCTCAGTTTTGTCTATATTCAGGAAAAGGTAAGTCCAGTCAAAGGCAACTATGGGGTTGTGGTGCTCATCTTGCTTTCAGGCCAAGGGAGTCAGCGTTTATCCACAGACAGCTTTCTGGGTCATGTGGCCAGCATGACTAAACCGCTTCTGGCGCAACGGGACACCATGACGGAAACCAGAGCGCATCGAAACGCCGTTTACCTTCCCACCACAGTGGTACCTATTTATCTACTTGCACTGGTGTGCTTTTGAGCTGCTAGGTTGGCAGGAGCTGGGATAGAGCAACAGGAGCTCACCCTGTCATGCGGATTCAAACCACCAACCTTCCAATTGGCAAGCCCAAGAGATAAGTGGTCTGCCAATGACTTTCCATCTTTCCCAGACCTAGTGTTTGCTTTACACTGAGCTACATCCCTTCCCCTCAGGGTACCTATCTGTTCCCAAGTGTAACTCCATAGCATTTTCCTCCTCCATTTTCCAATAACCAGTCTCACTGACATGGGCTACATCTGCCTGAGGGAAGTCAGTGTATGTGTGTATAATTCCTACACAATTATACAATGCTATCTTAACATACGGTTTCAAGACTGCGCTGAGGTGCAGGCATGCCCTGTAGCGGCAGTGTAGTTCCTGTTTAGCATCTAGGTCAAAGACCTGTTTAAAACACAGGGAGAGGGGAAATAAAATGTCTTTTCTGAAATTTGGATGAGATTGTTGGGAAATTTGCTGGAGACTAAGGTGATTACCTCATCAGAGATCAGATGATTTCCTCCGCCTCAGGCAGTCTGTGGTTGCCATAGGAACTGGAAAGTACCACAGTGCATTGCTTATTCCCACATGCACACATTAGGTGAATTTTTACACATGTTGTCTAAGCTTTGCCGAATTATATAAAAAAAGGAAGTTCTAAATAAATTGTTTCTATTAGCTGAATTTTCTTTTGCCTGCATTTGAAATTAAGCCTTTACAGAGCAGAGAAAAGGAGTTAGAGGCACATTCCAAAGAGACAAATCTATTGCCTGCTGTGTCTGTTTTCTGTGATTAGGCTGGAGGAAGATGGTAGCTTCCCACACACACACCCCAAGTGTTGAAGGGGACACAACCACAAAATCATTACTGCTGGGTGTGGAAACTCATCCTGCTATTGCCTCTGGTGCTTCAAAAACCTGTGTGACTAGAAACAACTGTGGGACGAAAAGAGAAGTCCCCTTTTGCCTTGAAATTCTGGACAGAAGCACCACTTCGAATGCTGCTGCAGCCCAATATTCAATGGGCAGCTATTAGGACCGCGCCCCATATTTTCCCACAAAAATTGGGGGGTGGCATGAAAGGTGAGGTTGCAGAAGGTTTCCTAACTGCTCCTTTCATTGCACCTATCTGGCAGTGTTTTACCCACTGTCACCAACAGGTGTGCATACGCCTAGGGGAAGAAGTGTCTTGAGCCCCCTCAAAATCTGCTAGCACAGGGCTGTGCCCTCTCAATGTTGAGGGGATGGAGGAGGCCATTTGCCAAGCGTGCTTCAGTGGCTGGCTCCTCCTGAGCACAAGAGAGGAAGCCACTCTGTGGTGGACTCCGCACTCAGCCTCCTCCCAATGACGTAGCATGCGCATCATGCTTCATGTGCATGATGTCACATACCCAGGCTGGGCACCGGGCATATGACATCATGCCAGTGAGCCACACACTCTGCCCCCGAGACCCCATCTTGGGCTTGAGATGGTGCTTCTTATCTCCAATTCTTCTTTGGCGATCACTCATAGCTGAATAAGATTGTCTTCCATGAGCACAGTCTTAAAAGTGAGTCCGTAAGTGACTGTGGAGGTCAGTTCTGGATCCACACGTCCTTCCACAATGGTTTCTGGGTGGAAGTTGATCAGGGTGAGGGTTTGCCAAGCATGCCTTCCTCTTAGCACGTTTCTCCCTTGCGTCCTGAGGTCGAGTGTCTTCAAAGCCCATGACACCTTTGGTAAAGTCTGTTCTCCAATTGGAGTGCTCGCAGGCCAGTGTTTCCCAGTTGTCGGTGTTTATACTATACTATTTTAGATCTCCAATAGTCAGGTCTCATCCCTGTTGCTGTTTAAGCAGCAGCTTCTGACTTGGCTGTCCTCTTCTCTTGATTAATCTCTCCCTATTTCCCTTGGTTCAAATTGGATTCATGGTTCCACCACCTGGTTTCACCACGTGGCAAATAAGATTTTGGTACGTGGAATTCAGAGTTCATAATAATACTACTAATAATAGCAAGGGCTCAGTGATGCCTCTGTTGAAGGTTGCAGTTACTAACCTCAGGAGTTACCAATCAGTTTACAGCCTCTGGATCCAACCATGGACACTCAGGGCTGTATTCACATGTGCAGAATACATGTGCAGAATGACTGCCACTTGTGCTGGGTGACTTTTCTTCCTCTTCTCTTCCACTGTGCACCCTCTAAATTTGTTCTGGCATTCCCCCCAACCCTCAAGAGCAGATTTGGGGATGGTAGCAGACATGGATATTGAAGAAAGTAACATAGCCTGAAGAAAATGGTCTGGGATATTATATATATACAATACAAATCTTCTGAAAGTATCATTGCACACAGTTATGTCTTCCTATTTTTTAGGCATAGGTGGTCATTTCAGCTGTGATAAAAGTCCATGAGCCCTAGCCGTATGAGGTCTTTTCATGTACAATCCTGTTCCACTCCAAATAACTTTATTTCTTTAGCATTTGAGTTTTGGAGGAAGCTGGGTACTTAGAAAACCTATTGCTCCTGTATATTTTTACAAGCGTAGGGTTAGAATGTTTAGCACTTCCCATTGTTTTCTCCTGAGTATGCTTCTTTCTTCTTCTTTGGTGATCACTCGTAGCCGAGTAAGATTGTCTTCCATAAACACGGTCTTAACAGTGAGTCTGTAAATGACTGTGGAGGCCAATTCTGGACCCACACATCCTTCCACAGTGGGGACATTGGTTCCCGGGTGGGAGTTGATCGCAGTGTGGATTTGCCAAGCGTGCCTTCCTCTTAGCACTTTTCTCCCTTGCATTCTGAGTTCTAGTGTGCAGGGCCCTGCTGACAAACAGTATTTTATTCAGTGGGATAAGTTGGCAATGATATATGGGAATACATTCTTAAAAGTTTAAAGTTATATTTAAATTATTGGCACTGTGGTATAGGCACAGGAGATCAAAAGAGAGCATCTAACATACAAGCTATAAAAAAGTTATATTAAAAAAAATCACTAGTGCCCTTATAAAGCACTCAGATACTTTATAGTGAGACAGAACTGGGTTAAGCACAGAGGGGGTTTTATATAAGGAAGCCAAAAAAAAGGGGGGTGTATTCATTTCACATAGAATTTTATTTATGAATAATGATAATAAGAACATTACTTTTCCTTTGCTGTAGAACTCAAAGCTTCCCCTGCCCTCTTTTAAATAAGGAAAATATGTAACTCTCTGGCTTTATTTTCATAGCATTTTCACGGGGGTGGAGGAATTCAAGTATCTTGGCCACAAGCTCTTTAGGCAGGGTTACCACCACTAGGAATGGAAGTATCTGATTTTTTTGTTGAAATTTTATGTACTTTTTTTTTTTAATTCCCACCTCACTTCTTAATCTTGATGAGAAGATATAGTTTCAGGTACCTTTTACCACATGTGGTGGACTTGTAAGGTGGTAAAAGCTTTCTGGGAGATGATATACCTCGGGTTAAGTACTTAATTCATTCCGGAGGTCTGTTCTTAACCTGAAACTGTTCTTAACCTGAAGCACCACTTTAGCTAATGGGGCCTCCTGCAGCTGCCATGCCACCGGAGCCCGATTTCTGTTCTTATCCTGAAGCAAAGTTCTTAACCTGAAGCACTATTTCTGGGTTAGCGGAGTCTGTAACCTGAAGCGTATGTAACCTGAAGCGTATGTAACCCGAGGTACCACTGTATAATGAAATGAAATGTTTAAAATAACTTTTGTTTAAAAACCCGAAGCGTTTTTATTAGGAATTACAGGTACCGACATCCCAAAGGATCAGAAAAGACTTTTTATGTATGGAACAACAACCACCCGGATGCTAGTAGCCCAGAGATGCAAGATGATGTTACAAGTGCATTTTAGGCACTAAATGTGACAGGAAAAACACAGGAAACAGCACCAGATTAATCATTTTCAGAAGCCTACCTCTGCTCGGTATCATGGCTTTCAGTCAATAAGCATTAGTATCGCTTAACTGCTGCTGGGTTAAAATAAGGCAAGACTGTATACGTTCTGGGAAGATACAGTTAATGCTCTTACCCAGGATAACTGAGGGATAAAGTGATGACCCACGGGATATTATTGTTTCTCTAACTCTAGCAAGATTGCTAGGAATGATTCGAGATGGATGTCTCAATTTTTCCGGCCACCCACTGATCAATCAAGCGGCCAAAGCAGCAATCAATTGCACGATGAAAAGTTCACTTACTCTGTGAAATGCTTGTACACAGAAGTCCTAGGAATTAATTAATTAGCAACAAAGATCCACTGTGACCATCTGTGATTGCAAGATT
Organism: Podarcis siculus; assembly: GCA_034642415.1. Classification (NCBI taxonomy): domain Eukaryota; kingdom Metazoa; phylum Chordata; class Lepidosauria; order Squamata; family Lacertidae; genus Podarcis; species Podarcis siculus. Next base: position 374,171 of record JAXCMG010000159.1, on the reverse strand, counting down.
CTTACAGGATGGATCTGTTAGGATATTTCCGTTCCACCTTAAGAGGGAGCAGGCTTTTGTGAGTCACAGAGTCTGCGTATTTCCTGTTACAGGATGTTTATGTTTTTGCTATTGCTTTCGTTTTCGCTGTCTGTGCTTGAACGCTGAAGCAGACGGTCATGTCTTCTGTTTGCTCTGACCAACGTTGAATAAAACTGTAAATATGCTCTCCTGCTGTGCAACTTCTGCTGTGTGAATTCTGCTGAAAGAGTGTGCACTAGCCTAGGAATGTGGCAATCTATTTCCAAAGGCTTCGTGTCGCTAAATGATACTGCCTGACTGCGTGACTACGGGAGGCAGATGGATCGTCCGGCAGCCGGCTTGGGGGCTCAGATGGACGTTATCTCCCTGGCAGTATCCCAACAACAAGGTTTCGGGCCCAGATTCACGGCACTTACAGGAGAGTAAGACAACTGCGTCAGACTGCTGAGGTATGTGGAAAAGTGAAAGCAGCGAAAGCAGAGGCTTTTCTGTTGGGCCGATGCAAAGAGCTTTTGATGTCCGGCAAGGCTTAATTGGCCTGGGAGCCGAGCCAAAAGGCATCGTGATTAATGAGCTACCACGATAAGGAGTCTTTGAAGGCATAAAGGCTCACGGCTCAAGAAAAAGCTGGAATGGAGTTTTTCCACGCTTTTGAAGCTTCTGAAGCTGCTGAGTGCCCAAAGTTAAATCGGCACAATTATCAGACCTGGGCAAAATGGTGTGAGAGTTTGCTACGTCAGTTCGGAGTGTGGCATACCGTGTCTGAAGCCCCTCCAGTCCCTCTGACAGGGAAATGGGAGGCCCAGAATTCGAGGGCCATGGACATAATAGTCCTATCCGTCTCCCTGGAGGAAATAAAAACGTTAGCTGGCAACGTGACTGCACGTAAGATGTGGAATGCTTTGAAGATAGCCCACATGCCAGTCATCCCAGCTCAGAGTCTGAATGCCCAGAGTTTGACTGCATCGGAGGTCCTGGCTGTTTCCCAGAATGCGAGTGAATGCAGGGATGCTGAGGGCACCGGTTGCAAGCTGCAGGGGGAGCTGACTGTCACGTCATCCCAGGCAGCATTCCAGCCTCCAGGGGGAGCCAAGGAGACGGCAGCTGAGAGCTCTGTTTCTCATGGGAACCAAGGCCATCGTCTTTGCAGAGGCCGGAAGGCCAGAGGTAAACAGAGACAGATGCCTGCAGATGGCCCGAAGCAGAAGGGGGGTGAAGAGCCCACGCCAGTGGAAAACAAGGCTTTGTTAGCTGGCACTGCTTCACCAAAGGCTAAAGGCAAGTCTCATGGCCAGGAGCAGGGGGGCAAGCTGCAAAAGCCCACGCTGGTGGAAAACAAGGTTTTGCTTGCTGCAAAGACTGCTCCAAAGGCTAAAGCCAGGTTTATTGTGGACTCTGGTGCGAGCCGCCATTTGACGAAGGAAAAGCACCTGTTTATCTCCTTCACGCCTCAAGAAGGAGAGATCCACCTGGCTGATGGAAGGACGTTGCAAATTGCAGGAGAAGGGACTGTGAAACTTGCAAGTTTGCATACAACCATCAGTAATGTACTGTATGTTCCTGGAGCGGCGGACAATTTGCTTAGCGTCCCACAGCTGACTGGGCGTGGTTTTGAGATATCCTTCAAGAGGAGTGTCTGTGTCATCAGGAAAGGCAAAGAGGACATTTTGCATGCAAAGTTTATAGATGGTTTATTCTGTATAACGTATGATGACAATGCTGTTGTGTCTAATGCTGATTCTTGTTGTGTTGCACAAACTAACAAGGTTCTTCATGCAGGATGCATTCACGATGCACATCGAAGATTTTGTCACATGTCTTGGCAGGCGCTGGCCAAGATGCCTGGATTGGTTGAAGGTTTGAAAATCAAACCTTGTAAATTTCACATGAAATGTGTATCTTGTGCAGAGAACAAGGTGAAGGTTGCTCCAAAAGGCAAAGAGTCTAGCAGGCAGGCTTCCAAACCCTACCAGCTACTGCACGCAGACCTGGTTGGTCCTCTTGCGCCCTCTTTGGGAGGAGCAAGGTACTTCATGGTTCTAATTGATTCTTTTTCCAGGTACATTCATGTGTTTATGCTCGAGCAGAAATCGCAAGCGTTTCCTAGGTTCAAAGCATTCTGTGCTTGGCTGGAGAATGCTCATGGTAAACGCATCGGCTGTCTGTTTACCGATCGCGGCGGGGAGTTCACTTCTCAGCAGTTTGAAGCTTTCCTGACTGAGAAGGGAATCCAGCATGACATGTCAACGCCTAGATCGCCATGGATGAATGGGCTTGCGGAGCGAGCAAATCAAACATTGCTGCAAGGAGTGAAAACCTTGTTGCATGATGCCAACCTCCCTGATAAGTTTTGGGGGGAAGCTCTGTCGACGGTAGTTTATACCTATAATCGCAGACTGTCATCACCTATTGGTTGTACCCCGTACGAGAAGATGTTTGGTAAGAAACCGAACATCAAGCACTTGAGAATCTTCGGTTCTGACATGTGGGCACACTCCCCGCAGAGCAACAAGCTTGGGAAGCGTGGGGCACATGGTTTGTTCATGGGGTACGAAAAAGGTGCATACAGGGTATGGATGACTGACTCTAAATCCATTAAGTTCACAAGGAGTGTTGAGTACAATCCTAAGTGGGGGGAAAATGTGGGAATTTTCCAGAGTTACCCAGAGGAGGATGAAGGTGATGTGAATAAAGCAGATCATGCTGAGAAAGCTGAGGAAACTGAGGATGAGGATGATGATGATGATGATCAGAGTTCGGATTCCAGTTCAGTGGGCGGCGCTGCTGCTGGTGTCAGTGACAGTGATGACACAGCAGACTACAAGAGCGCAAAGGCCTCAGTCAGACCATCTGATGCGTCTGACAATGAACTGGAAGAACCACTGTTCACCATTGGTCATTTTTCTCCTAAGAAGGAGGAGATGAGTCCAGAAGACTTGCGTCTGGTCCGCAGGTCTGAAAGGGCGACAAAAGGCAGACCTCCAAAGAGATTTGCTGATGAGTTTGCTAAGACGGCAACTGCTGTTCTTAGTAGCTCAGAGAAGGTGTGGGAACCTTCAAGCTTCAAAGAGGTTCAGGAGTTAGCCTCTAAAGATGCTGAGCCTTGGTTTAATGCCATGAAGGCTGAAGTTGATTCCTTGAACAGGAACCAAACTTGGGAACTGGTACCGGTAGTCCCAGGTATGAGACTGGTTGGCAGCAAATGGGTCTTCAAGGCCAAGACAGACCAGAATGGCAAGGTTGTCAGACACAAAGCCAGATTGGTTGCCAGAGGTTTTTCACAGGTACCAGGACAGGATTACCACGAGACCTACTCACCCACCGTCAAATATGAGAGCATTCGGCTGATGCTCAAGATCGCTGCGGAGGAGAAACTGCATGTTTCCCATCATGACATTAATACAGCTTTTTTGTACGGGATTTTGAACGAGGAGCTGTTTATGCTTCCACCTGACGGGATGCAGATACAGAAGGGAATGGTCTGTAAACTGCGGAAATCCTTATATGGTCTCAAGCAGAGTGCTAGGTGTTGGAACACAAAACTCACTGAAACGTTGCTTTCTCTAGGTTTTCACCAGGGCAAAGCTGATCCATGTGTGTTTGTCAAGGAGGAGGGGCAAAACAAACTGTATTGTTTATGTTTTGTTGATGATCTTCTGATGTTTTGGAAGAATCAGGCTTTCTATCAAAGCACCCTAGCTCAGCTGAAGGAGCACTTTGACATGAAGGATCTTGGTGAGGTATCCAACTATCTTTCTCTGCAGGTGGAGAAGGACCAAGCAGGTAATTTTCTGGTACACCAAACACAGAAAATTGCTGATGTATTAACCAGGTTGAATTTGGTTGATGCAAACCCAGCAGACACACCGATGGTGACAGGTTACCAGGTAGACAGTACTGCTGAAGCGTTTTCTGACACAACGCTGTACAGATGCATTCTAGGCAAGCTGAATTTCATTGCCAGATGTTCAAGACCTGACATAGCTGTAAGCTGTAATCTGCTTAGCAGACATGCCAACAATCCTACGGTTCAGGATTGGAAAGCTCTGAAGCGCATAGCCCGCTATTTGAAAGGGACTATGCACTACAGGCTGAGGTTCACCAGTCAGAAGACTGGAGGTCTTGAAATCTTTGCAGATGCAAGTTTTGGAAGTGACACCACGGATGGTACAAGCACTTCTGGAGTATGCTACATGTACAACCACTGCCTGTTTGACTGGTTGTGCAAGAAGCAAACAACAGTGAGCCTAAGTTCCTGTGAAGCAGAACTCAATGCTCTGTCATTTTCACTCATGGATTGTGAATGGTTGATGCAACTGTTTAAGGACATCGGGGTTTCTGTGAAATGTCCTATACAAGTATACCAAGACAATAGATCATGTTTGGCTTTGCTGAACTCAGAGAGTTGCAAGCAAAGAACCAAGTACTTGCAGATTAAGTTACATCGTGCAAGAGAGTGTATTCAAAAAGGACTGATTCGGGTGTCCTACATGGCAGGAAATGAAATTCCTGCTGATCTGTTGTCTAAGGTTGTTAACAGAGAACAACTTAAGGTTTACGTACAGAGGTTGCAATTGGGTTGAACCACAGGTACTACAGGTTACACGGAAAGGGGGAGGATGTTAGGATATTTCCGTTCCACCTTAAGAGGGGGCAGGCTTTTGTGAGTCACAGAGTCTGCGTATTTCCTGTTACAGGATGTTTATGTTTTTGCTATTGCTTTCGTTTTCGCTGTCTGTGCTTGAACGCTGAAGCAGACGGTCATGTCTTCTGTTTGCTCTGACCAACGTTGAATAAAACTGTAAATATGCTCTCCTGCTGTGCAACTTCTGCTGTGTGAATTCTGCTGAAAGAGTGTGCACTAGCCTAGGAATGTGGCAATCTATTTCCAAAGGCTTCGTGTCGCTAAATGATACTGCCTGACTGCGTGACTACGGGAGGCAGATGGATCGTCCGGCAGCCGGCTTGGGGGCTCAGATGGACGTTATCTCCCTGGCAGTATCCCAACAGGATCTAGGTGAACAACTCTTACATAATCCGGCATTCAGAGAGCAGCTTCCAGCGGGGGGGGGGGGGGGGCTTGGTTTGCATACCAATTCAAGCCTTCTCATTTCAAGTATCTTTATGCATGCAAAGGGAAGAACAAAAACTCATCTTCAAAATCCAACGCTAACAGCAAGGGGCCTGAATAATTGCCAAATTTATCATAAGGCTTCAAACCCACATAGCCTTTTTATTTTGGCTTAGTCAGTGCTGTTACAGGATACTAATAAAAGATAAGCAAGTTCTTTGTTCATAAATTGCTTTTGTTCACAAGCTGCCTGCAAGTGTTATGCGAGGCATTGTTTTCTGCAGTCCTCCTTAGCTAAAACTTTAAAGAAGCAGTACCTACTCTATATTGCCAGCAACACTGTGTATTTAAAATCCTTCAAAACTGTTCTTGGACATGGTGTAGCAAAGAGGGCCATCCTGCTATTACATTTCCACACTGGAAAACAGCAATAGAAACATAGAATGCCGCAGCTACGAAGTTCGCAGTTGGTTTATAGATGCTTGGCTCAGTTAGGTTAAGTTGCTCCATGCCTCTAACTTCTTTTCTTCTTTGTAGATCACTTGTAGCTGAGTAAGATTTTCTTCAATGAATATGGCATTAACAGTGTGTCCATAGGTGATTATGGAGGCCAATTCTGGATCTGCACATCCTTTCACAGTGGAGACAAAGGTTTCTGGGTGGGAGTTGATCACAGTGAGGGTTTGCCAAGCATGCCTTCCTCTTAGCTCGATTTTCATAGATTTGCCGTGAGAGAGTCTTTAAACCTCTTTCGTTATCCACCAGCATTCTGCTTTCCATTCTTAAGTTGGGAATAGAGTAGTTGCTTTGGAAGACGATAATCAGGCATCCACACAACATGACCAGTCCAACAAAGTTGATGTTGAAGAATCATTGCTTTGACACTGGTGATCTTTGCTTCTTTGAGTACACTGACAACACAACAAATGTGAGTACAAATTTGACACTAGACGACAACGGTGAGCTATGGCAGAGTCAATATATTTTCCAAAACCTTTTTTAAAAAAAGCATTTTCACAATGTTTTATATATATATTTGTGTAGATTCCACCTAACATACCAACACTGTATTTTAAGAGATATCTGATTGGGCTTCCCCAGGTAAATGATTTGTTTATTTATCATTCATTCTGATTTGCTTGCAAGGTGGTTATTTACAGAGCATCTATCCTGATTTGCTTACAGGGTGTTCACATGTCTTCGTTTCAATGCAATTTCTCCATCATTTTCTAACATGCAAAATTTTTAAAAAGGGGGGATCTGTTGCAAGAGGGTGATAGCATTCCTTGATCCACTTTAATAATGTAAAGAGCTCCGCTATGCATCTGAATTCTTCCCTCAAAATACTGATAGACTGGTGGTACCCTATTTCTTTCGGCCATTGCCTCTACATAGTATAGCTTGTCTCTTATTTTCATGTTACCTACAGTAGCTCCATCAGCTTGTGCATGACCATGTGTTTGATTCAAATAAATGCAGATGAAAATGCTGTCTATCTGCAAGAATTCTCAGCATATACCCCATGTATTATTTAAAATATGTAACACACTCAAATACTGTCACCAGTTTCCTTTCCTGTGCTGACAAAACTATTTATGACAGCGGCAAGCAATGACAAATATTTTGCTGTATCCGTTTTCAGGTGGATATGCTTTTCACTTTGCAAACGATACCGTGGTCTTTCATGACAACCAATCCATTTATTTTTCCAGATACATTTTCCTTCTAAAATTATGTTTTCCAGCAAAGAAGAAAGAGTCTCTTTATTTCATCACTGGAGGAATCAGATGCTTAATTCTCCCATCATGAGAATTCTTACTTCTTTCATAGTGGGGGAGATCATACATAGAATTTTCATATTCCTTGTTTCAAAATGCAAACCTCAGTGACTCATAATGCTAGCCTTAAATACACTGGATTGATTTTTGTGTGTGTGTGTGTGACTCTTATACTTTTCCAGACTCCTGAAAAACTCAACGCTACACATCCACCTGCTTGGCCTCTAATCCCTTTCCTCCAGAATCCAGTCTTTCAACCACTCTCCCCTAATTCATTTACCTTTCTGCTGCTCTGAAAACAGTCACACTCAAAACTGCAAGCCAGGTGCCAGGAATACTGAGTAGTATCACACTTCCTTTCTCAGTGTATATTCAAAATCTACTTGTGTTTGCAGAATAAGCCATACCTGAATATGAACAACTGGGGGAGGGAAAGATTAGCTGAAATGATAAGGGGAACTTCTCTTCACTGGGTCACTGGCTTTATTTTGTCTGGTAGTGCTCCACCACTACCAAGGAAACCTAGCGCATTAACTAAAATGCATAGAAGTGCTGGTTTTGACCTATAAAGCCTTAAAAGGCTCAGGACCGCAACACCTCAAGGACCGCCTCCTCCCATATGAACCTACTCGGACCTTGAGATCATCTTCTGAGGCCCTCCTTCGTGTGCCCCCTCCTTGAGAGGTATGGAAGGTGGCAACACGAGAACGGGGCCTTCTCTGCAGTGGCTCCCCATTCTGTTGTATGCTCTCCCCAGGGAAGTTTGCCGGGTGCCTTCATTATGCATCTTTAGGCGCCAGGCAAAAACATTCCTTTTTAACCAAGCCTTTGGTTGATCTTATTGACATTGGGCCCTTTTAAAATTGGGGTTTTTTTGGGGGGGGCTATTGGGTTGTTTTTGTTTTTATTAGGTATTTTGTGGTTTTATATCTTGATTTTATTTTGTGAACCACTCTGAGACCCCCCGGGTATAGGGCGGTATGTAAATTCAATAAATAATATGAATAATAATAGAAGCACACTTGCATAAATTAACCTAGGCATTTGAGTGCTCTTTCAAGGTACTTAGGAGACAGGCAAGATCAGAGCTCCCCCCCCCCCCAAAAGGAAAGTTTTTACCCTTCATAACAAAAGAAGAGAGTCTGGGTTATAGCTGGGTGTGTTACAGTACTATTCAGATATCAATCCTGGTCCCAAGTCTTTCAATAGCCAAATAATTGGTGATACAGAGTTGCCTTTACTGAATTAGGAAACAGAGAAGATTAAGCATTAGCAAGTCCAAGAGGTACCAAGGCAATGTTTAGTGTATAGGTAGACAAACTAAGGCCCAGGGGCCGGATCCGGACCAATTGCCTTCTAAATCCAGCTCGTGGATGATCTGGGAATCAGCGTGTTATTACATGAGTAGAATGTGTCCTTTTATTTAAACTACACCTCTGGGGTATTTGTGGGGCATAGGAATTCGTTCACCACCACCCCCCGTAAAATATAGTCTGGCCTCCCACAAAGTATGAGGGACAGTGGACTGGCCACTGCTGAAAAAGTTTGCTGACCCCTGGTTTAGTGGGTGGGACACAGCCTTTTTCTGTCTCAACAGAAGCTGTCAGCCGAAACTGCATCCTATCTTAACTTGCTGCAGTTTGCCTTAATGTTTCCAGATAAAATGGAGACTTCTGAGCCAAGGCTATTGTGTGGAAACACAAAACCAGATGGACATCAGGAGCACAGGTAACATCAGCTTTTCGAGTTTTCATGGTAAGAGACCTGCTGAAGGATGGGAGGGTAGGAAGAAGGGGGATGAACTCGGAGGCAAGCAAGGAGGGGAGGAAATGGGTCATGTTACACACTCCATTGGGTACAGCAGGGTCTGACTGGGCTTAGATTTGGGCTTGAAATAAACCAAACGATTATCTGATTTTTCGTGAAATTTCCTTAGCTTGCCAATTGAAATATACTCGGAGTCGAGTGTAGATTTCATTCTCTTTATTCAGCTCATAGTAGTGAGGAATGAAAGTTTCCCCAAAATATCTGCTTTATATACATTATTTACACAATGGGCTGCATGTGATTGGCTAATTTTGGGATTCTCCTGTAGGCCAATCAGGTTGCGGATTCACTTCCACCTGGAGCTGGATTGGGTGGCTCCTGCGGACCAATCATTCTGCTGCATGGTTCTAGGACCAATCAGACTGCTGCATTCTGAATCCTATTGTTCTAGGACCAATCAGACTGCTGCATTTTGGATCCTATTGTTCTAGGACCAATCAGACTGCTGTATTTGGATACTATAACACCAATCCAATTTAAAAACAAACAATCAAGGGACACCAATCACTAGTCACACCGACTGGTAGAGCACATCATTTGCATGCAGAAGTGCATATCAGGACTGTTTTGTACCTAGAGATCCACTGCTATTCAAAGAACAGGTTAGAAAGACCAATGTTCATATCTGGTACAAGGCAGCTTCATATGTTCATATTCATCTTTCGATACAAATGTAAGTGGAGCTGCTCTTAAACTAGGACTTTGAGTCCACCAGAGGTCCTTGATTTATTATCAAAAGACCGATTAAAGAAATTCTTGCTAACTTACAAACCACGGTGAGTTAAGCACAGATTCTTTTAAAAGCAACTTCAGTCACTCTTGGGCATTTTTCCTGGAAGCAGTTGATGGTCCTGTACAGTGGTACCTTGGTTTACGAACTTGATCCGTTCTGGAAGTCCGTTCTTAAACCGAAACTGTTCTTAAACCAAGGCACGCTTTCCCTAATGAGGCTTCCCGCCACAGGTGGCCTTCCACCATGTGGATTCCGTTCTTAGACCAAGGTAAAGTTCTCAAACCGGGACATTATTTCTGTTTTTGCGGAGTTTGTAAACCAAATCATTTTTAAACTGGACTGTTCTTAAACCGAGGTACCACTGTACAGTGGTACCTCAGGTTACAGATGCTTCAGGTTACAGACGCTTCAGGTTACAGACTCCACTAACCCAGAAATAGTACCTCACATTAAGAACTTTGCTTCGGGATGAGAACAGAAATCGTGCAGCAGCAGCACCAGTGGGAGGCCCCATTAGCTAAAGTGGTGCTTCAGGTTAAGAACAGTTTCAGGTTAAGAACGGACCTCCAGAGGTACCCAGAGGTACCACTGTACTGCTGAACTTATTCTAAGCTACCTGGAAGCTGGATAGCTCCTGCTGAACTTAACAGTACAACTGAGTTTTCTCTAGGTCTCATTCAGCAATTCTCAGCTTTGCTGGAAAAGAACGCTGACTTAAGAGTCAAAATCAATCTCATGCCATAGTATTTTAATTGCTATGTGTTAGCAAGGAAATGTCGGGGAGACACATCAATTAGCTTTCTAGAAAGAGAAAAGGTAGAATCATTGTTGCCTTTCATCTCATGCACTTTATTTGAGCAAGAAGGGCAAACAGACAGACGGAAGAAAAAAAGTGAATTAATTTCCCTTTGAACACTTGCCATTAAAAATACATGAAATTGTGAGTGGAATTTGCTTTTCATTGTAATGTATTGAATTAATTAAAAACAAACCAGAACAAAACAAATCAGATCTATTGGGTCCTGTTGTAGGAGATAGCACAGTAGGAGGGCTAGATTCAGCACAAGGAATCTCACTAATTCAATAGAGATCTCCCCCTCCTCTTTCTCTGCACCCACTGTGGGTCAGGAGAACCTCCCAGAAAAGGACATATGGGGAGAAGAGGGGAAATTGTTCTCTTGGGCAAGCAGAAACATTTGCCCTGGTGAACCATCACAATAGCACAGTCCACATGTGTCAGGGGCTCAGGGGCAGAGCCACAGGGGAAAGAGGAATTGGAGAGCGAAGGGGAAGAATCTGAGGGGAACTTAGGAGGGTATGACAGTGACCCGGGAGATTCCATGAGTCTCTCCAGTGAATCAGAAGATTCCCAGAAAGAGGCGCCCAGGGTCAGGGCAAGGGGGGCCAGCGGTGAGTCCCCAAGCGGCAGCTGGAGATCAGGGCCAGCTTCCCCGCCAGAGCGAAGAGGGGGGGAAGAAGCCCACAGATCAAAACCAGCGTCTTCTCCAGCAGGGAGAGAGAGTGAGTCAGAACTGACCACGCCTCCGTCGGAGAGTGGAGGGGCGGAGCGGAAGTCAGTTCCAGCCAGCTCCCACCCCCCGAAGGGGGAAGCAGTGACAGGAGCAGTGTAGCCGTTAGGAGGAAAGTGGCTGGCTGGGCGCGCGCGCCAAGTTCAAATGTGCAGGCGCGCGGGCCAGCAGAAAATCCGGATTGGGAGCCAGGTCCCAAAGCCCGCCGGAGACAGGGGGAGGAGTCAGAGGAATCCGCCTCCGAAGAGTCCAGGAAGGGTGGGGCCCCCGAGGGCAGGAGGACCCAGAGGAGAAAGGAGCAGAGGGAGAAGAGGAAGAGGTGGAGCAAAGCTCGGGTGTTAAACTGGTGCAGGGGAGGGGAAGAGTCAGACGGAGCTTCGATGGTCTAGTAGGGTTGCGCGCCACGGATGTAAAACCAACAACGGACTTCAATAAAGACTTTTGTATATAAAGAGACACTGGCGTTGGTCCTTTGTGAGCTGGGACCTGAGGCAGCCCTGACAACATGCAAACAATTTTGTAAAAACAAACCAACCGTTCCCATGCAGGCACAAATTTACACCCACGAATCTTAAAAATTACAACCATCACTTCCCTAAAAATATCCAAGGAATTCACAAATTCCCACTACACTCTGCATTTCTGCCATGATCCTGCACCTTCCTGACAGGGACAGGGGAGGAATTATTTTGGGTCCCTTTTTTTTTGCAGCAGATCAACCCAATGCAATTTTCTTGAGCTTGCTTGGATGCAAACTTATCTGAATTTTTGTGGTACAATCTTGATGCAGGAAAAGGGTGTACAGTGGTACCTTGGGTTACAGACGCTTCAGGTTACAGACTCCGCTAACCCAGAAATAGTACCTCGGGTTAATAACTTTGCTTCAGGATGAGAACAGGAATCGTGCGGCAGCAGCAGGAGGCCCCATTAGCTAAAGTGGTACATCAGGTTAAGAACAGCTTCAGGTTAAGAATGGACCTGTAGCACTTAGAGGTACCACTATACACAAATATGTATTCTATGTAAAATATGTGCACACAAAATGTGCACTTTACAGATGAATACCTTAAAGGGCCTTGAAAAGTGCATTATGCGTTTTAAAAATGTATCTTTTGCATACAAAGTACCCACAAAGTGCATATAATTTGTAAGTGGCCTTTTTGTGCATTAAAAAAACCCCACACCCCTAAACACAACTCTGAGCTCCAGTGAGACACTGTCCCAGTGTAGTGATTCAGAATTAGCTGTGTAACTCAACCCATCCCTACTTCCTGCCTGAAACAGTTCTGACCTCTATTTCCTCGCCAGGCCTAGAACAGAGGGGGTTCCAGATCAACTTCCCTTGAGCATTACCACATGTGCGTTCCAGATCATGACACTGATGGAAGGCCAGGAAGGAGTGAGGCAGCAGCACCTAGTATGAAGTTGCTCAGTCGGTGCCCAAACACTGCTGAAGGAACATCTGTTTCTCAGTGCTCCCTTGTGACAGCTTGTTGGACAGCTCCCCATATAATTTGGTATTTCTGAAAACCTGACAGCTCCAAAAGTAAGACAGGGTTTTGAGCCACACAGCAGAGGTAACAGAAACAGGAGAATTTCTATGTCATCTCCAAACAAGAATGTTTTGAAATTCCTCTCAAAGTGACCATGAATGGTCTAAGCTCAGGCATTCCCAACCTGTGGCCCTCCAGATGTTTTGGCCTACAACTCCCATGATCCCTAGCTAATAGGACCAGTGGTCAGGGATGATGGGAATTGTAGTCCAAAACATCTGGAGGGCCGAAGGTTGGGGATGCCTGGTCTAGCTGAATGTACTGAGCCCCTACCATGTTTTAATAAAAACAACAGCTGAGGATTCAAAAATGCGTATAAGTCACCTAAACTATATCTTATTTCCCCACTGAAAAGTACAGTGGTACCTCAGGTTACATACGCTTCAGGTTGCATACACTTCAGGTTACATACGCTTCAGGTTACAGACTGTGTTAACCCAGAAATAGTGCTTCAGGTTAAGAACTTTGCTTCAGGATGAGAGCAGAAATCGTGCTCCGGTGGCGCGGTGGCAGCAGGAGGCCCCATTAGCTAAAATGGTGCTTCAGGTTAAGAACAGTTTCAGGTTAAGAACGGACCTCCGGAACGAATTAAGTACTTAACCCGAGGTACCACTGTATTCTGTTTCTGAATTATCCCCTCAAAATGAAAAACGAGCGAAGTCCCAACTAAGAAGAATGGCAACTTAAACTGATTGAATATTCACAGCTGGCGGACTTACTGTATCATATAGAATAAAAGAACAAGAAGAACATATGTTTAAAGAAGATTGGGAAATGTTTATTGAATATATGGGGGGAAATTGTGTACATTTGAAAACGTGGGCAGCATTAAGATAAATTCAACAATGTAAATAAGTTTTGATGGATGTTATAATGGAATACTGAATGTTTTAGTTTATATAAAATATGCAGGGATTTATGTTACGCAAAATGAACTATGGAAAGAGAAGAAGGGAAGTCATTGATATTTTAATGTTGTTTAAATGAATATTCTAAAATGTAAAACAGAAAATTTAAGAAAAAATATAGAAAAAGAGAGAGAAAAATATTCTGTTTCAGGTATGCTTTAAACTGAGACTGAGCATAGAAGATGTGCTTTGCTAAACCACTCACACACTACTTTTTTGCATGCTTTCGGGGACTCACAAAGTAGAGGAAGTGGTCATTACGTGGCCATGAAAACACATGAATTCAAGATTTCCATTCCACCCCTTGCAATCTGGGTCACAACACTCAAGAGGTGAGCATCTTTGCAGCATCATTTGGAAGCTGCTATTATGGTACCATCCCAACCAGTCCCCCCATAAATTTGTCTATTTTCTAGGAACAAGTGATGTGACATCATGTATCCAGATTAAGCTACAAAATATCATTAGGTACCAAGTGAAAGTGTTTCTCTATAACCAGGCCTGATTAAACAATCTATGACCTTTTAAGCATATTTGTGGGAGAACGGGTATTGCAATGGCTCCCTAATGGTGGTCCACAGGCCCCAGGAAGTCCGCGTTAATCCACCCAGGGTGTCCATGGCACCATTAACATAATAAAAGCTGCCCAAATTTTCAAAAGTTAAGGGGTCCATGGCTTGGCTTTTGAAAAACAGGGGTCCACAGTATTTAGCTAATTGGAAACTACTGGGCTATTGGTTTGTTTTTCTTTTATTGTGTATTCTGTGTTATCATTTTGTATTTTTATGTTGTGAAGCACCCTGTGGTCTTCAGGTGAAGGGTGGTATATGACTTTAATAAGTAAAATAATAGATAGATAACTGAAAACAAAACTAATTTGGAGCAACAGTCACTAATTGATAGGGGAAAGGATCAACTTTGGGGGGAGGGATGTAGGTCCAGCAGAACAAAAGGAAAATTGCTCTGAACAGATGCTGTTTTCATTCAGCTTTTAAAATCTATCCCGCTTTTATTTAGCTTCTTAAAAGCTTTATTTGATTTCTGGTTTTGCATTTTTATATGAATTTGTATTGCTTCCCCCCCCCCAATCTTGGTTATATTTTATGTAAACCATTGAGATAATATTGAGCAGTATATACATTTTATTTTTTAAAAAAGGTATTTAGGAGGATCCCAGAGAACATTTGGATTTCCCCCAGTATCCCCTTTTCATACCTAAAATGTTTGGTTGTAAATGTTTGAGAAAATCAAAGTCATATACAGTCATACTTCATGTTACGTTTGCTTCAGGTTGCACGTTTTCAGGTTGCGTCCCATGGTGACCCGGAAGTACTGGAAAGGGTTACTTCCGGGTTTTGCCGCTCACGCATGCGCAGACGTACAAAATGATGTCACGCGCATGCACAGAATTGGCGAATCACGACCCGCGCACACGCAGATGCACAGACGTGGGTTGCGTTCTGCTCATGTTGCGAACGGGCCTCCAGAACGGATCCCATTCACAACCAGAGGTACTACTGTAGATATATATGGTATAGTTTTCAGGATTCTGTGCTGCAGCAGTAATTGATGATGTTCTGATATAGCAACAATGTGGTCTGGGCAGCAGCAGGGGAGGAAGTTACCATGGCATCCACTTGACACATGTTTCCTGGTTCCAGACTTTACTGCTACAGACAGGAATCCTGACCATGTCATTAACCTCTAGCAATAAATCTGTGACGTCTGATTCACACAAGCAAGTTTGCAACTTGATGGTACAGGCAAGAGAAATAAATATGGTTGTTGTGCAAACCACCCCAAAGATGCAGTAATTTCTCTATAGGAAATTAAGGCAACTCATCACCAATAGATTAGGTCGCTATGCTATCTTCTGAACAAACCTTTCTATTTTGTTGAACCTGGCAACGTACGCAGCCTTGTATAACCTGATTGTTTTTCCAGAATCTTGATCAGCTGATGAAATCTGTTGCTATAGTTTCTGTTGGGAAGCAAAATAGCTTTCACTGTTATTATAAATAAAGCATAGTGGGGAAAACTCCGCCTTTATCTCCCAAGAAATAGGCACTGTGCTTGTGCGTGAATTTGAGGTTCAAACACAATAAGGAGCAGCAAACTCTAAAAAAGGGGTGAAATGGACACTAAATTTGACATTTGCAGATTCTTACATGAAATGACCTGAGCTGTATCTCTTAGACCAATCTGCAGGTTAGGAAGTCGCCATCCACCAATTTTTGCAAATGTCACAACACCATTTGAACATAACAAAATATGCCATTAAATACATGTTGATATACATATTTAAATTCATTATACACACACACACACACAGGTATATTTATTGTATTCGCTTTACATTCTGCCACCCAAAGGAGCCTAGGTTGGCAAACATATCAATCGCATTAAAAAGAGTTAAAAACTTTCTAAAAACATCTAGAAATAATCACTTCACATCAGTCAATGGTTTCAGAGTTGCTAGGAACAGGGTAAAGAGGAATGTGTTTACACTTCTGCTGAAAATTAACAATGACAGAGATTAATGCACCTCACCACAGAGGGCATGCCATAAACAAGGAGCCACCACTAACTAGGCCCTGTCATGAGGTCAATGCCAAAAAGGCAACCCCCAGTAGAAACATAAAGGAAATATTGGTAAAAAACATATGAAAAGATATTGGACCAGTAATTGCCCCTTCCTAATTACAGTTTGCCTCCCCAGAGTACAGGTGGGCCAGACACCAATAACATCAGAATCTGGTCCAATTATACTGGATAATGTGCAGTGGGGGGGAATGATGACTTACTCCCCCTTTTAGAGCCATCTCTTCAAATATCCAAGAAAACTCCATAAAAATACTTCATCAATGGATTTTGACTATAGTACGTGTTGGAGGGAACAGAATGAGAAAGGAATCTATTGGCACATATAAACATGTATACAAATTCTGGAAAAAGGTGAAGGGAATTTCTGAAATCATAAGGCATATCAATGCCTTCAGACCCCAAACTGTGTCTTTGATCAGTTTTGGTAAGTTGATTTAATATAATACGTAAACCACTTTTTTCTGCTAATGGCTGCTTGTTTGACCATACACAGGACTGGAAGGAGTTTTTCTTTAAACATTTGGTTTTAAAAAGTGATGTTCATCTTTATTTCTGAAAAACTGACTCATAAATTAGGGGTCTCTCAGACTGAAGTTAAACCTATGGAATTTGCCTCCTTTGGCAACCATTTGTTATTTATATGGCAAGTCAATCACGGCATAGCAATTCCTGATGAAACATGACTTTACATGGTATTCATAACATTTGTTTTGCATTCTCTTTGTATCAGGTCAGTTTTTGTTATAATTTCTAATTTATTATGTAGTCTCTTGAGAACAGATGTGAACCCAGGGGTTTGGGGTACAGTTTTTTCCTCTTTTTGTTATTTTATTTCATATTTTTTACTGGGCTGTTATTTTAACTGGATAAGAAAGCTTTAAAAAATGAAATAAAAAAGAATCTGCTCCAATCTAAAATAAATGATTTTAGCCATAGTCCTCACTCTTCCCCTACAGCATTTTCTCATTTACACCACCACAACTCATGCAACATGATGAGCCAAGGGAGATTACATTCAACGAGTGCGGCATCAGAAACTGAAGACCACTTCACCCCCTAGAAGCCTGATCCATCCTCAGTCTAATGCAGAGTTTTTCAATGAACTAATCTCTTGAATGAGAAGAAGTGTTCTGAACAGGGCAGATTAAGGATCCAACTTGTTATAGAGCCATTCAATACAAATCCCTTCTTTGAGAATGGAGCACTCATCTGGGTTTTCCTTTAATAAGAGACAAATGTGTGTTTCATGTCCGTGCCAAAGATAGTTTCACCTCAGGTCAAGGGAAAACATCCATCAAGAGAAAATTGAGATGACAAATTGCTCCCTGAATGAGAACAGAGAGGGAGGGATTACTATATTGTTTGATTATTTACCAGTTTCCAGATGAAATGCTGAAGAAACCCCCACTCTCTTTCCTCCTCCTCCTCCTCCCTTTTCCTCTTCCTAAGGCCTCCTTGCATATTCCTACTTTTAAGAATGAACACTTAAAACCATTTGGTAGTTGGCCCAGCTATCTTTTTACATTGCCAAATAATATCATACCCTAAGGTTACCAGATTTTTTTTCAATGAATCCGGGACACTTTTCACCTTCAATGGATTTTGTATGGGGACTGATTTGTAAATCCTGGGACTGTCCCCAGGAAATGGAAATATCTGATAACCTTATCATGCCCTCCAAGTGCTCCTATTTTGCAGGGACAGTCCCAGATTTACAGAAGCCATCGGTTTCTGATTTGATCCCGGAATGTCATACTTTTTCTTAGGTAAAGGTAAAGGTACCCCTGACCATTTGGTCCAGTAGCGGACGACTCTGGGGTTGCACGCTCATCTCGCTTTATTGGCCGAGGGAGCCGGCCATACAGTTTCCGGGTCACGTGGCCAGCATGACTAAGCCGCTACCTGGCAAACCAAAGCAGTGTACGGAAACACCGTTTACTTCCCGCCAGAGTGGTACCTATTTATCTTCTAGCACCTTATATGCTTTTGAAGTGCTAGGTTGGAAGAAGCTGGGACCGCGCAATGGGAGCTCACCCTGTTGAGGGAATTTGAATCGCTGACCTTCTGATCAGCAAGCCCTAGGCTCTGTGGTTTAGACCACAGCACCACCTGCGTCCCTGTTTCCTTAGGACGTCCCTATTTTCATCAGAGAAATGTTGGGGGTTGTGGTGGGATATTCCTATTCTCATCAGAGAAATATTGGAGGGTATGGAGTTAAGCGATCCCCAAGCCAAGGAGATAAGTAACTATACAACCTTTAGAATATATCTGAAGGCAACCCTATATGTTTTAATGTTTAATGATTTATTATGTTTTTATATATATTGGAAGCCACCCAGGGTGGGAAATGGCTGTCCCTACTTTCATTGGAGAAATGTTGGAGGGTGAGTAATATGCCTTTGATCCTATGTACATTTGCCAAGCATGTTGTCAGCACCTAGGAAACCTCACAGTGGAGAATACTGGAATCAAACTTTGAACTTTACATGCCTTGATTATTCAAAGTACCTCATCAGTACAAGTCCATCCACTCTTGTTGGAGAGCTGAGGTTAATAAAGCAGAGTTATAAGTCATCACAATCTAATCAATGTGCATCTTTTGGTTTGTATATATATCAGCTAACAGTGGTTTGTTGTGAGAGGGATTTTTTTCATTGAAACAATAAGAAAAATCTGCAAACAGCTGATTAATGAGCTATGACATCCTTAGTATAGATTTCAATATGTAGATTCATAAACCCTTAACTGTTGAATGATAATTTAAAATTAATTTAGTAGGATTTTAAAATGCATATCTGCTATACATTCCAACGATGACAGATTACAGTCGCTGAGAAAATGAAATAATATTCACTTTGTTTAGAGTAACTTTGCCAATATTAATCCCACATGAATGGCTACATAAATATTAAGGCATCTTTTAAAAAGACAAGAATACTTCATATCCGGTTTTGTACCCAAAAAAATCACCCTAAATTAATTTAAGGGCAAATTGACTTGTCACTTTATGGTTGCATAAATTTGGTTTTCAGTCCCCAAAACGCAATATTTCTACTTCTTAGGTGGCACCAGAGCTTTAAATCTATCATAAGAGCAACAAATTGCCATAGACACTATGCCATAAAGAAAGTGTTATGGAAGATTTGTATGACAATGTCATGAATTTAAAGGATATGGAACCGGTAAACACATTAGACCGGCACAAGGACTCAGTAGGCTGAGCTCATTGTGTGTGAACTGAAAATGTCTCCTTGAAAAGTACCCTGGGCATGATGGCCCTTGCATTTGTGGTTGTTCCCATGCTTGCCATGGTCTATGTAAAGCAGGGCGGGCACTTTTTCAACCCAAGAACCACAGTCCCTTCTGGGGAAACCTTTGAGGGGTATATTCCTTTTTTTTCTTTTTAAATCATTTTCACTTCTTACAAAACATTTTAACAAAAGGTTACCAGACATCCCCGTTTCCCGGGGACAGTCCCCAGATTTACAAATCAGTTCCCCGACAAAATCAAATCATTCCTACTGAAGTTGAAAAGTGTCCCCGGATTCATTGAAAAAAAATCTGGTAACCTTAATTTAACAAGAAAAACAAAATCTTTGCAAATCTAATTAACCTTCCTCTTGACTTCCTTCCTCTCCTTTCTGTGGATATTTAAATATTTTTATCACTGCATATACAATTCAAATATATTTACTAATTTCCCCTTATCTTCCCCTTAGTTATCTCTTACTGCACGTGTTTATATCAGTCCCACTTATGTTTTGATTTGTTTGCAATGTATCTTCAAATAGTCAATAATTCCCACCCACTTCTATTTTAAAAAGTCTCTCCTCTTGATTTCTTATTCTTCCAGTGAGTTTTGCCATTTCTGCATGTTCCATTAATTTCAATAGCCCACCTTCCTTTGTCTGAACTGTTTCTTCTTTCCATCTTTGGGCATAAATCATTCAAGCAGCTGTGGTTGTTGTTGTTTAGTCGTTTAGTCGTGTCCGACTCTTCGTGACCCCATGGACCAGAGCACGGCAGGCACTTCTGTCTTCCACTGCCTCCTGCAGTTTGGTCAAACTCATATTGGTAGCCTCGAGAACACTGTCCAGCCATCTCGTCCTCTGTCGTCCTTTCTCCTTGTGCCCTCCATCTTTCCCAACATCAGGGTCTTTTCCAGGGAGTCTTCTCTTCTCATGAGGTGGCCAAAGTATTGGAGCCTCAGCTTCACGATCTGTCCTTCCAGTGAGCACTCAGGGTTGATTTCCTTAAGAATAGAGAGGTTTGATCTTCTTGCAGTCTATGGGACTCTCAAGCAGCTGTGGTAGCATACATAAACAAAGAAAAGTTTCTGTTTTCCCCCACAACAGTTACCTTCATCACCCCCACCCCCAGCTCATGATAAATCATTCCCCAGAAAGCTTTTGCTGTCTTACATAACCACCATGGGGGGGACACATTCCAATGCTGAACAGGACCAGAAGCAGAAGTGGGCCTAACATTAAATGTGGATTTTACCTTTGCAAAGAATACTAGCTAATGCACACACACAAACCCCTCTCTAGTCTCCATCAAGTCAAGCAGAAGGCATTATCAAAGTTCAAGAATCTATCCCTATCAGGCAAAAATGCTCAAGGAGGAAGCAAAGTGAGGCTGGGGAAGAGGGTGTGTGGTCTGGGGAGACTTCTAAGGACCAGATAGAGACCTGGAGAAATACATTTGCCCTCCACCTAGGCCTGAGGTTCCCCACTGGTCATGTTGTGCGGATGCCTGATTATCGTCTTCCAAAGCAACTACTCTATTCCGAACTTAAAAATGGAAAGCGTAATGCTGGTGGTCAACAAAAGAGGTTTAAAGACTCTCTGAAGGCAAATCTAAAAAAATGTAGCATAAGCATCAACAACTGGGAAACACTGGCCTGCGAGCACTCCAATTGGAGAACAGCCTTTATCAAAGGTGTCATAGGTTTTGAAGACGCTCAAACTCAGGACGAAAGGGACAAACGTGCTAAGAAGAAGGCATGCTTGGCAAACCCTCACCATAATCAACACCTGCCCAGAAACCTATGTCCCCACTGTGGAAGGATGTGTGGATCCAGAACTGACCTCCACAGTCACATACGGACTCACTGTTAAGACCGTGTTCTTGGAAGACAATCTTATTCAGCTACGAGTGATCACCAAAGAGGAAGAAGAAAAAGGTTTCGGCTCACATGGGACCCCTAAGACTATATTAAGAACCTTGTGCAATTAGTATATCTTACTACATATCTGGAGGGATGCGGATGGCACTGTGGGTTAAACCACAGAGCCTAGGACTTGCCGATCAGAAGGTCGCGGTTCGAATCCCCGTGACGGGGTGAGCTCCCGTTGTTCGGTCCCTGCTCCTGCCAACCTAGCAGTTCGAAAGCACGTCAAAGTGCAAGTAGATAAATAGGTACCACTCTGGCAGGAAGGTAAACGCCGTTTCCGTGTGCTGCTCTGGTTCACCAGAAGTGGCTTAGTCATGCTGGCCACATGACCCAGAAGCTGTCTGCGGACAAACGCCAGCTCCCTGGGCCAATAAAGCGAGATGAGCGCCGCAACCCCAGAGTCGGTCACGACTGGACCTAATGGTCTGGGGTCCCTTTACCTTTACCTTTACTACATATCTGGGCGATGCTTGGGCAGAATATGCTGCCAGAAGAAGCAAATGGGCCAAAGCTTTTACAGGGACACCCCCATTCCTCTCCTATTGCCATGGAAGCAATAAGAGATATAGCTACAGTCATGGTGGCTCAGGCTACATATGGCGGGGATCTAATACGTCAGGCTCTGTAAATCAACTATGGGCAGGGATTCTGCTATTAAACATCACTTCTTGCTGCTGTTGAAGGCATCCAGCTGTGGATTAGCTTTGTGCAGGCAGAAACAGTTCAAGGAAAATCCTAAAGGTCTTAAAGAATTTCTTCAAGTAGTGTTGCCAAGACTTCCAAAGCCTGTCCAAGCAAACAAACATACAAACAAACAAGCAAACAAAGTGATCATGAGCTAAATAGCTCCATATTTTGTCCACTGCAGAGACTTTGGCAAGGAAGCCCTGTAGCATCTGCTTCTATTTTTTCTAAGCTTCCAACCAAGGCTTACAGCATTTCAGACATACAAGCGGAAAACGGACTTTCCCCATCTATTAACATTCAGTCTAATATTAATTTAAAGCTTCATGATGGGCTAGTTAGTGAACCTCTTTATAGTTTCTTCAGATTGATCTTAAAGGCCTTCCCAGATGATTAGCTGCTGGAAGAATAAATGCACACTTGCTGTCCATTTTTGTTATGCAGAGTTGTGCTTCCATTTTGGGTTATTGCATTTCTTAGTGCACACGCTATAATATTTGGGGGAAATGCAGTTCTCCACCCATGCGCACAAAACCCAGCTGGATCTGGGTAGAATTATGATAGTGCTTGGGACATACTGAAGAGTTCTTCTTCTTAAACATCAGGAAGCCCCTAAATCGTGGTGCTTTCAGATCCAAATGGCACAACCACAAAACAGAATACAATTTGGGTGCTTAAATACTTCACAAACATCATCTCATTAATTCTTACAAGGGGGCGGGAATCAGATATATATGGTGATCTAGTTCTTTTAGAGAAAGCTTCCCCAAAACAAGACAAATGCTTTGCTCTTCATTCTGGTCAATGGCTTAGAAAAACGTGGTTGGAAGATCATCCTTCCATCCATAAAAGCAACCCTATCCTTCAGAAATAGGAAGCTCCCTTATATTATGGACCAAACTATCTGGTTGGCCACTTTGAGGACAAGATGTTGGTCTACATGGGCCATTGGCCTCATCCAGCAGGTTCTACTTACGTTCTAGGAGTACCATTAAAGGTATATTTGCATTTAATGTGCACTGAAAGGTAAAGGTAAAGGGGCCCCTGACCATTAGGTCCAGTGGTGACCAACTCTGGGGTTGCCGCGCTCATCTCGCTTTATTGGCTGAGGGAGCCGGCGTACAGCTTCCGGGTCATGTGGCCAGCATGACTAAGCTGCTTCTGGCGAACCAGAGCAGTGCATGGAAACGCCGTTTACCTTCCCACTGGAGCGGTACCTATTTATCTACTTGCACTTTGACATGCTTTCGAACTGCTAGGTTGGCAGGAGAATGTTCACTTAAAATGAAATAAAAACCTGCAAATAGACTGACGAACAGGAAGGGATCATTATTAGGATCACAGCAAGCAGAAGGGGTGGGTTTTAACCATTTCCTTCCCCGTTGTACTCCTGGTGGAAAACTGCTATTTGCAATCAGTTTTTTGCTCAGTGCAAATCTTGGCAGCTCAAAACATATCAAAGCATGCATTCAAATACAATTTTTGATGATGTGTGTGTGGGGGGAAATGCAATTAAATAATATTTTCAGAGAATATATACATTTGAATATGTATGTTGAGACATAATGCACATTTAAATATGTATTGAAATACATATATATTTTGAGATGCTTTTTTCAGATCAAGGCAGAAGCAGAACTACATAATACTAAAAATCATGTGAAAGTGACATAGAATAGAAACGGTCGTATTCGCCCTGTGTGAATCCGTTTAGGCCCAGAGTGAATTGATTGGTTGTTGTTTTTAAGTCAATGGTGTTAACCTATCTAATTTCTAAAACCAAAATATACATTACATGCATGGAACTAATAAATGCTGTCAAGAGAAAACATTACCCTTGGCTTGGTGGAGTTGGGCAGAAAATGTAATAGCCGCATTTACAGACTCTGATCACAAACAACAAACATGACGCTCAGGGCTTGATTCAGCAACCTCTGACAGCTGCTGCCCACTGAACCTTCAGCATGTCTAGCTGGGCGTCAATGTCAATCTGAATTCCTGCATCTCAAACAGACATTCGGAACTGGCTTGGAGTAATTCAGCCAGCTTTTACCTCATAAGATATTACTACACACACCAGTTTGCTTAGCGACTGCTAGCTGGTAACTGAATTAATACAAACTTGACAAATCTTCCTCTCTGAGGGACTTTCGACAAGCACTGGAAACAAATGCCATTCTGCATACATTCACCTATTTCTAATAACTAAACAAATGTGATTTAATCTGCTTGAATCAGAAGATCAATCAGCTAGGGATTTAGTTTATTAGCCGCTGGGAGCCCATTTAAATCAACAATGGCTACCGGTAATCTTAATAAGTGGGGACTGTGAGTTAATGGTACAGCTTCTATGTCTGAGGCAATTTTGGCCCTTGTGTATTCCTGCAGCAAGGAATTAAAGAGAAGATATTGAGCTCTGGCCTCATTTACACACACTCTCCCCATGATGTGAGAACGGTTTCTCCATGGTACCAGACTCTCCAAGTGTCCCTATTTTCCAGAGACAGTCCCGGATTTACAAAAGCTGTCCTAGTTTCTGATTTGATCCCCAAATGTCCCATGGCGTTACCATGGCCACCACTGCTGGCCTTGTCCCTTGGGCAGCTCATACCCATCTCCATTATATTTATTTACTACTACTGCTATATTTCACCTTTTCTCCAAGGAGCTCAAGATGGTTATGTCCCTCCTTTTTTATTCCTCACAACAACTCTGTAGAGTAGGCCATGCTGAGAAGCAATGAGTGGCCCAAGGACACCCAGTGAGATTCTTGGCTGAGTGGGGATTTGAACCCTGCTCTGCAGGGTCCTAGTCCAACACTCTAACCACTGCACCACACCGGCTTGCCCACTTATGTCCCCCTGTAGCAAGCATACAGTGGTACCTCGGGTTACAGACGCTTCAGGTTACAGACGCTTCCGGTTACAGACTCCGTTAACCCAGAAATAGTACCTCAGGTTAAGAACTTTGCTTCAGGATGAGAACAGAAATCGTGCTCCGGCAGCGCAGCAGCAGGAGGAGGCCCCATTAGCTAAAGTGGTGCTTCAGGTTAAGAACAGTTTCATGTTAGGAATGGCCCTCCAGAATGAATTAAGTTCTTAACCAGAGGTACCACTGTACTGGAGAAAAGAAATAGCCATCACCCAAATGGCTGCAGGGAAAATGGGGGGTTTCCCTTCCAAATATCTCACAGGGTCTTGTTCCATATGTTAACTGGAATTCCACCATCCTAGGGACCATGTTTGGTCCCAGTGTTTGGCTTTCCTTCCTGACAGAGCCATCTTTCCCGTAGGGCTTAATGGTGTGTTGCACCAGGGCACCGGCCTCTCAGGGGAGCCCCAGCAAGTGGAGGAGCTGCACCGCTTTGCCAGCGGCCTCCCCTTCCCCTGCATGCCTGCCAGCTGTGCCCCGCCAACCATAAGGCGGGGGGGGGGTGCAGCTTCCCTCCCAAGCCTCCTCGGGAGGAGAGCAATCCCCACAGAGGCTTAGGATGGAAGCTACGCCCTGCCAACCATATGGCTGGCAGGCACGCAGCTTCCCTCCCAAGCTTCTGCTGGGATCACTCTCCTCCCGAGGAGGCTTGGGAGGGGCACAACTTCACTCCCAAGTCTCTGCGGGGATCACTGTCCTGCAGCAGCATGCGGGAGAGTTGTGCCCCCCCCCCCGATGGCTGGCAGTGCGCAGCTACAACCACCCCAACACTATCCGAGGTAATTTGGGAGCACTGGGTGGATATTTGCACCCCAACACCACATCTGCTAAAGATGGCCCTGCTTCCTGAGCTGGAGCCCATCTCTGATATAATCTGTGCTTGAGCTTGGAAAACACAGCACATCCCCTATCTCATCTCCCCCTTACAAATGGAGCCTCAGTCCCCACCCCCCAGGAGCTGCAAGGTGCCGAGAGTTCAAAGAAAGAGCAAACATTCGCCGCCCTTTAAATTTATCGCGCAGCTCTGGGATGCTAAGGCGTTCCTAGGGAGCGATTTCTGCTGCTCCAAAATACCCCTTTTGCGTCTTCCTCTGCCTATTTTGCTTCAGGGTGTCCTAGACACAGCCGTTGCTAAGCAGCCGGGCTTTCATCTTCCCGATCACTATGCAGCTGCTGAAGCTCATGCAACCCCAGCGACGGGCCCTCGCAGAGCTCGTGTGACCTCTTAACAGCGCTGCTTGCAAGAAAGCCCCAAAGCTGTGGCCTACCTGTCACAGCGGTGCATGCAAATTGCTCATTAGCATGTGCTAATTAATTCCACGCACGCAAAGCATCTCCCTCGCTGGAGAAATGCGATGCTGCAGAGGCATACGGAGACTGACAACGTGTCAGGCAGAATGGCACCAAGTCTGCTGCTAGGGGAAAGGGCCAGGGGGAAGGAGACTAGGTCTCCTGAAAACAAAGTAAAGGAATGACAACAGGCAGGACCTAAGAAGAATGCTCTCTTGCCCTTTCTGCTGAACAAATATGGCTATGGGTTGGCATTCCTCAGCTCGGCCTGACATTTAGGAATTCACCCGCCCTACCTGTTCAGCAGAATATTTGCTGTCTGCCATAGTAACAAACAAGAGCAGGTTTCGGGGAGCTGACATTAAGGATGGGTAATTTCTGTCTGCTTCCAGTCCATGACACTCATTTTTGAAATCTATCATTCTACCGTGGTACCTCGGGTTAAGTACTTAATTCATTCCAGAGGTCCGTTCTTAACCTGAAACTGTTCTTAACCTGAAGCACCGCTTTAGCTAATGGGGCCTTCCGCTGCCGCCGTGCCACAGGAGCACGATTTCTGTCCTCATCCTGAAGCAAAGTTCTTAACCTGAAGCACTATTTCTGGGTTAGTGGAGTCTGTAACCTGAAGCGTATGTAACCCGAGGTACCACTGTACTCCACTTTTGCATTCATCCGCAAGATGAACATACGTTCCTCTGAAAATGTGCATTATCATAAATAGGTATCAGCACATTTTAAAATGTGTGTGTGCTTAAAATATGTGTTTTGTTATATTTATATACTGCCGACAAATGTACCACAGGATTCAGAGGAGCACAGAATCTAGTGGGTAGCCAAGTTTTGATCCACACATGCTATTTGGCTACTTAGTGTTGTATGCTAGTGGTTTTCTCAGCAGTGTGGTGTGGCAGTTTAAAGGTTAAGGCAATTTGAAGCTGTAGTCCTAAAACATGCCTCAAAATATTATAGGGTGCACAGGGTTCTATGACAGATATGTAGGAGTTCCTCAGCAGATGAGTCATTTCAGAAAGGGCTCCCTGGAAATAAATTTGTTGACATCTACTGTCTGAAAAGATGCATTTCTTTTTGAAAAAAACCCCTCTAACAAGTCAGGAACTGTGAAGCATACTTTAGCAGGAAAAGAAAAAAGCTTGTGGCACCACAACGAGTAGCATTTATAGTACAGTCTACAAAAACCTATGCCTCAGTGTTTCTGTTAGGCTTGGTACCTTCCAAAAGCGTTGGACTACAAATCCCATCAGCCCCAGCCAACACAGGCTACTTTAAGGTATCACAATTCTCGGTGCTATTTTTCTAGAAAAATAGGTGCCGGAATTCCCCATGAACACCTTCCTTATTCTCATATAATGGTAATGGCTGCCACCTGAGAGGTGCCAAAACTGAGTTCCAGTGAGCTCTGAAAAAGGCTGTGACAACACTGCTGTTTTTGCTCTGACTAAGACAGCAGTATCTTAAAAAGCAGAGACATCACCTTACCAACAAAGCTCCTTATAGTTAAAGCCATGGTCTTCCCAGTAGTGATGTATGGAAGTGAGAGCTGGACCATAAAGAAGGCTGATCGCCGAAGAATTGATGCTTTTGAGTTATGGTGCTGGAGGAGACTCTTGAGAGTCCCATGGACTGCAAGAAGATCAAACGTATCCATTCTTAAGGAAATCAGCCCTGAGTTCTCACTGGAAGGACAGATCGTGAAGCTGAGGCTCCAATACTTTGGCCACCTCATGAGAAGAGAAGACTCCCTGGAAAAGACCCTGATGTTGGGAAAGATGGAGGGCACAAGGAGAAGGGGACGACAGAGGATGAGATGGCTTGACAGTGTTCTCGAAGCCACAAACATGAGTCTGACCAAACTGCGGGAGGCAGTGGAAGACAGGAGTGCTTGGCGTGCTCTGGTCCATGGGGTCACGAAGAGTCGGACACGACTAAACGACTAAACAACAACAACAAGAAGACAGCTACCTCATGGAAGAGATTTTAGCAGAGTAGAGGCAGAAACAGGTAATCTTTACAGCAGGGGTGGTGAACCCATGGCTCTCCACATCCATTAGTGGGTTGGGCATGATTTCCAATATCAAGGTGATCTCTGCATTGGGAAGACATGTAAACAATGCCACCCCACTCTGCTCTACCAGAAGGACTATCCAGATTTTGTTGGACTTCACTCCCATCAGACCCGACCAATGCTCTAGCGTGGTGAGAGCCGGAGTCCAGCAACATCTCGAGGGCCACAGGTCCCCACTCATGTTTGCAAGGTATCTGTCAAAAGGTTGCGAGGGAAAAATCCGTATTCCTACAGCCACAGTTTTACTTTGGAAACTGGAAACCGAAAGTCCAATGTGTGGCTCGATGGGGACACCCTTGAAAAATAATCACCACAGAAACCCACTCTTTGTGACCAAGGGCATCTCTTGTATTTCGAAGGCTAGGCTTGAAATCTCATCAAGAGCTGCTTTAAAAATAACTGCCTTGTCAGCTTGAGTCAGTCACTCGGCTCTGGAGAATTCTGATACTGCACAGCATTTCTCTTCAAGGAAAGTCTCCAGTAGGCTGTCATTTTGGATTACAGACCTGTTACACAGATTCCACGTCTCAATGAAATCTGTATGCCACAGAGCTCCACCAACTGCATACATGAAGGCATCAAAGAAAAGAGGCCATTTAACAAATATGGAACACATTTTTTCAGTTGTAGAAAACCTCGGGAAATGAATTTGTCCCATTTGTTCTGGTCCCGGTATGAGAGGAAAGAATAACAAATGCTCCTGCCAAGGCTTTTTAGAACCCAACCCTTCTATGACCTTCAGCCCCCTGATAAGAGCTGGCATAAGCACCGGGCATCTAGGCAGCTGCCTGGGTCTAAGCACACCAGCAAGGCCAACTGATGCCAATGTCTCCCTCCCCACTTGCTTTGAGTCTTCCGCCCACCCTTTCACTCAATTGCAGCCTTATCTCCTATGGACTCATGGAAACACTAGTTTACCCCTCACAAAGCTACTATTCCCAGCACCCTTAAAGCCACGTGCAGTTCCCTCACTGCGAGAAGTGAAGCTACACGGAACCAGACAGAGGACCTTCTTGGTAGTGGCCCCCACCCTGTGGAATTCCCTCTCACCAGATGTCAAGGAAATAAACAACTATGTGAATTTTAGAAGACATCTGAAGGCAGCCCTGTTTAGGGAAGTTTTTAATGTTTGATATTTTGTCGCTTTTTTATTATTAATAATATTCTGTTGGGAGTCGCCCAGAGTGGGTGGGGAAACCTAGTCAGATGCGCGGGGTATAAATAAATTATTATTAAATGTACGTTGAATGTGCCTTCTGGTGGTTCCCTCATTGCAAGAAGTGAAGTTACAGGGAACCAGGCAGTGGGTCTTCTCCATAATTGTGCCCGCCCTATGGAGCGCCCTCCCATCAAATGTCAAATAGATAAAAAATCATACAATGTCAGGGACTTGCTGGATGAGGAAGAGTAAAAGCAAGTAAAAGTAAAGGGCCCCTGGGGGGTTAAGTGTAGTCAAAGGCGACTATGGGGTTGCGGCACTCATCTCGCTTTCAAGCCAAGGCAGCTGGAGTTTGTCCGCAGACAGCTTTCTGGGTTATGTGGCCAGCATGACTAAACAGCTTCTGGTGCAACGGGACACCGTGACGGAAACCAGAGTGCACAGAAACACCGTTTACCTTCCCTCCTCAGCGATACCTATTTATCTACTTGCACTGGTGTGCTTTCAAACTGCTAGGTTGGCAGGAGCTGGGACAGAGCAATGGCAGCCCCCCCCCCCCGTCATACAGATTCGAACCACTGACCTTCTGATCAGCAAGCCCAAGAGGCTCAGTGGTTTAGACCACTGTTGTTGGGGCTTTTTTGAGGAAGAGTTGTGGGCACCTACTGACCAAAAGCCCCCTAGAGACGACATGGAAGAAGAAGACTTAGACCCAGGATCATGGTGGTGGGACACTAAGGAGCAGTCTGGGAAAGGGATGAGCTGGGATGTGCTAGAAGCAGGGGGTTTGAACAATCAAGGAGCATCAGAAGAAGGAGGGCCTTCTAAGATAGGGTTACAGGCTGAGAATCACAGTGTGCGTGCAAACTCAGACAAAGAGGAATCAGAGGTTTTCCTTGCTACCCAGCAGCAGAACAGTCCCACTCCTGCTGGCTCTTCTCCCCCTCTAACACCCCACTCGAGGAGAGTCTTGCTGAGCACATTCTCGAAGCAGGCTTCATCTTCTTCAGAGAGATCCAGAGTGAGAGACTGGAGGGGAAGGGCGGGGCGAGTGGTCAGTTTCAGCAGCGTCTCCAGATGAATTCAGACAAGCCAGAGGAGCTCTGCTGTGTTGTTACTTTCTGTGAATAAAAGCTATTTCTTGCCTCACATTCTTTCCTGCCCTGTGGATGACCTGGGGTCGTCTGACAGCTCCTTGACATATGACCTTCCATAGACATCTGAAGGCAGTCCTGTGTTGGGAAGCTTTTTAATGATTATTTCTTACAGTAGCAACTCAGTCATATAGGCAGGGTACCAAAAACAAATTACTACTACTTTGTTGTTGTTGTTTAGTCATTTAGTCGTGTCCCCATGGACCAGTTCATGACCCCATGGACCAGAGCACGCCAGGCACTTCTGTCTTCCACTGCCTCCCGCAGTTTGGTCAAACTCATGCTGGTAGCTTCGAGAACACTGTCCGACCATCTCATCCTCTGTCATCCCCTTCTCCTTGTGCCCTCCATCTTTCCCAACATCAGGGTCTTTTCCAGGGAGTCTCTTCTTCTCATGAGGTGGCCTAAGTATTGGATCTGTCCTTCCAGTGAGCACTCAGGGCTAATTTCCTTAAGAATGGATAGGTTTGATCTTCTTGCAGTTCATGGGACTCTCAAGAATCTCCCTCCAGTACCATAATTCAAAAGCACCAATTCTTCGACGATCAGCCTTCTTTATGGTCCAGCTCTCACTTCCATACATCACTACTGGGAAAACCATGGCTTTAACTATACAGGCCTTTGTTGGCAAGGTGATCTCTCTGCTTTTTAAGATGCTGTCTAGGTTTGTCATTGCTTTTCTCCCAAGAAGCAGGTGTCTTAATTTTGTGACTGCAGTCACCATCTGCAGTGATCATGGAGCCCAAGAAAGTAAAATCTCTCACTGCCTCCATTTCTTCCCCTTCTATTACTACTACTACTACTACTACTACTACTACTAAAAGTATGACACGGCTCTACTCCATCCCTAAGTGCCTGCCTTTGGAGCCTCCTCCTCTGGTTCACTATTTCAGTGAAACTGTTTTCAATGTGGAGCTAACTGAGTCACGAATCTATGCTACAGCTATTGCCCTAGTAAAGGTGACAAGAGGACATCTAGAGCTGCGAGGGATTGCATAGTTTTCCCAAATGCTTATGAAATCAAACACAGGCTATGTTTGCACGTTGGCCAGTAGCGGGAGAGAAGACTTATCGGAGGATCTTAAACAGCACAAATTTCCCTCCTCCCTTTCAACTTAAGATGTGGCAGAGGAAGCAAAAATAAATGAGATGGGTGAGAGATGTGTTAAATATAGGTAGGCTGGCATGGCAGTTTGAAAGAAGTCTGTTGGGTTATTTGAAGGTGAGTCGCATCTATGTCCAGATATTCCTCTGTCACCCTTGAGCTTCAGAGATGGAGGAAGAGAGAGAATATATGTGTAGCAAGAAAGGAACAACTTCAAATTACAGTGCATATCTTTCAGAAAGCAAATTAGATGGACAAAAGGAACCGAGCTATTCAGAGTCAGTCATGCTTCCCTCAAAGCCTCGGACAAAGGCTTATTTATCATCCCTCACTCTGCTCCTGGAACTCTATGAATTTGCTTTCTAGGATAGCAGCGCAAGGGAAAACAATGGATGCACATCCTTTCAGGCAGGCTAATGTTATAACCCCAGCTTTTCACTCAGAGCCTTGGAGCCAAGCACTGAAAAATAAAACTGAGAAGTACAAT
>JAXCMG010000159.1:273600-341978 GCA_034642415.1 Podarcis siculus | reverse complement strand
ATATATATATATATATATATATATATATATATATATATATGCAGTCATTCTTATGCACCAGTGATAAAACCTTGCATAAGAGGCTTTTGCTCATCAGGTTACATTTCCTCTTCTTTTTTTATTTTTTACTGGTGCTGTGCTGAAGATATTTCAGAGAGAGTTATAATCCCCAAGGTGAATAAGTAATATGTGCCCAATAGGCCAAGGAATAACAAGCTCCGCTTCTTGTAAAAACCACATCACCTCTTTTATGATTCAGGTGGCAAATAGTGCATAAATAACTATAAAACCTTTACTCTGATTATGCTGGACAAAGATTGTCATCTCTAGGGAGCGCCACTGATCAAAATATCAAAATATCGTGGAGAGATGCCTCACTTGGAGATTTTGGTTCTGCTTCTTCAAATTGATATGGGCAATAATGGTCTAATCCAGACTGTGGGAACCTGTGACCCTACACGTTCAGTTGAACTTCAGCTCCAAATAACACCAGCATTCATGGCCGATGTTCACAGATGATGAAAATTGTAGTTCAACAACATCTGGAGGGTGACATCTCTGTGGTAAATCTTAGAAGCCTGTGAAGTCCAGGGCATTCTGGGTAGGAATCACCACATCAG
Source organism: Podarcis siculus (assembly GCA_034642415.1). Classification (NCBI taxonomy): domain Eukaryota; kingdom Metazoa; phylum Chordata; class Lepidosauria; order Squamata; family Lacertidae; genus Podarcis; species Podarcis siculus. The sequence goes on along the minus strand of JAXCMG010000159.1, from coordinate 341,358 downwards.
TTCTCATGAGCATTGTAACCCTAAAAACATGCCACCATGGTCTCTCCCCCCTCTCTCTTTTCCCTTCCCTGAGAGTTGGTCAGAGCAACTATTATATGACCAAGAATAGGAGAGTCTTCTCTTACGGAGTGACTGTAGAAATAAAATAATGAGAAGAAAAATGACCAATATATGCCAATTTTTGAAGGAATACAAAATTTGGAAACTGAATTCGTCTGAGCAGTCTCTAACCATTCCCAGTTAAAAAGAAAAATCATCTTGTCAACATGTTATGAAATCCCAATCCTTCCAAACAGAATGTCCTTGAAGCATGATATTTAATGGAATGAAGGGGAGAGACTGGAATGTGAAGAAAACACAGGATCGGAGACTCCACTCCATTCTCCTCTCCAGTTTTCCATTGTCATCCCAGACACACAAGACTCTGGGTCCACCAAGCCTTCTTTCTAAAGGGAGGAGTGGGAGCAAATGGACCCCATCTTAGTGGTGGGAATGGCGTTCTGGCAACTGCAGACAAGGCAGACATCCCATCAGGTCCATAGTGCAATTCATGGACGCTGGTGGCACTGTGGTCTAAATCACTGAGCGTCTTGCACTTGCCGATCAGAAGGTTGGCCGTCCGAATCCCTGTGATGGGGTGAGCTGCTGTTGCTCTGTCCCAGCTTCTGCCAGCCTAGCAGTTCGAATGCACACTAGTGCAAGTAGATAAATAGGTATCGCTGCAGCGGGAAGGTAAGCGGCATTTCCATGCGCTCTGGTTTCTGCCACAGTGTTCCGTTGCACCAGAAGTGGTTTAGTCATGCTGGCCACATAACACGGAAAGCTGTCTGTGGACAAATGCCAGCTCCCTCACCCAGAAAGCAAGATGAGCGCTGCAACCCCAGAGTCATCTTTGACTGGACTTAACCGTCCAGGGGTCCTTTACCTTTATCTTTTACCTTAGCGCAATTCACCCATCTCATGCAATTTGAGGGCCCATTGTGCTGAGAGGGAAGTTATCATCAATGCAAAGGAGCAGAGAAAAAACCCTTTGAGATCTCCTAGAGAAATAGCTGTTCTGTTTTATAAAAACAAAATGCTGCTATTTAGTGTAAATTTGCTCACATATATACTCAGAGTGCTACAAAATCATTGTCCTGTACACTAGTACCTACCTAAATGCAGGTATTTATGTTTATTTACAAATAGGTTGCTGTACAATATCTATAGCAGCCTGACACAAGTTTTAATAGCATCCTAACAATGTTGAGGAGTTGCTCTCCAGAACATTCCAGGAAATATTTCAAATGCCACAGTTAGTCTTTTAAGAGAAAGCTGCACATAAGAAGATTATTTACAGCTACTGCACTGAAGAATTCAAGGATTTCCAATGGGTTTATGCAATGATTTATTGATATATTTTGATCAAGGAACTGGCTTATGACACACAGAATAATCTCTGCAAAGCATTCTTTCCAGCTCACAGCAGGGCTGCGCGATACAGTTCTAGGTACACTTTACGTCAGAAACTGACCTAATGCCACTTCACCAGAGGAGGTAGAAACAAACAAATTGATGTGGCAACGCAAATGCTTGGAGGAAGGCGTTTGAGATGCATCATCCATAATCTTTAGCTTCTCCTCAAAATTCCTCAGATGTTTCCCTTGAGCAAAGCCCTTCAAAACCACCTCAGTTCCTTGCTATGGAAGAAATGGGGCAGCACATATTCAGCAGTTTGCAAGGTAGAATGGAACTATGCATATGTATTTATTTTAAATCGAATTATTATTATTATTATTATTATTATTATTATTATTAACTGTTATTATTTGTACCCCGCCCATCTGGCTGGGTTTCCCCAGCCACTCTGGGTGGCTTCCAACAAAGATTAAAAATACATTAAAATGTCACACATTAAAAACTTCCCTAAACAGGGCTGCCTTTAGATGTCTTCTAAATGTCAGGTAGTTGTTGATCTCTTTGACATCCGATGGGAGGGCGTTCCACAGGGCGGGCGCCACTACCAATAAGGCCCTCTGCCTGCTTCTTGCAGTGAGGGAACAGCCAGAAGGCCCTCAGTTCTGGACCTCAGCGTCTGGGCAGAACGATGGGGGTGGAGACGCTCCTTCAGGTATACTGGGCTGAGGCTGTTTAAGGCTTTAAAGGTCAGACCAACACTTTGAACTGTGCTCTGAAACATACTGGTAGCCAATGTAGGTCTTCCAAGACCCGTGTTATATTGTCTCGGCGGCCGCTCCCAGTCACCAGTCTAGCTGCCGCATTCTGGATTAGTTGTAGTTTCCTAGTCACCTTCAAAGGTAGTCCCACATAGAGCGCATTGTAGTAGTCCAAGAATATCCATGGCTTCTGCTTTCTAGGTGGTAGCAATATGATGCGAGAGTCACTGGTCAGCTGCTTAATATAAATATTATTCCACAACTCAAAAACAAGAACTTGCTTTCATACTAATGAATTATGCTGGGCATAGCGGCTCCCTGTATTGCAATTGATTTTTCCCTCTCTGGGGCAGAAGTGCAGTGTAAGCAACTTGTACATCTGTCTAGTATTTAAATTGCCATTATGATTCTCCGCATAATCATTTAACTATAAGACTGGAAGAGACCCATCTTGTCCAAGGTATGATCTATAGCACCCAGAAGGTTGATGAGAGATATTAATCACACCCTTTTTTAACCCAGCTAGCTACCGTTAATTAATCACAACTTTAAATTGGTAGTAGGATCCAGTGTGAATCCAAACTGCTTTATCCTCTATTCTATGTTGATTGAAAATGTATTTGTATTGTAACTGTATTGTAACTTTTGAATAAATATTTTTTGGGGGGAATCTATGAGAATGCAGTGTTGCTGCAAATCTATGAAAACTCAGGCTGTCAAAGAGTGCTTTACTTAAAGGGAATTAATTAGCAGAATATGCTCATTGTTTCATATTACACCAATCTCTGGCCCAACTGCAAAGGCTGCCATTTTGTTTCCAGGCCCAATTCAAACTTCTGATTTTGAGCTATAAAAATGGCTAACTGTGGGAATGTTCAGGGATGCAGGAGAGGCTATATTGTCTGATTATATCCTTATCCAACTTGTGTTAACAAATTCCCCAATTTCAGCAGAGTAAAACATTCCCCTTTATTTTAAGTTTGCAACAGCAGCGTTTGCTCAGGCTCGCTAAAGCCTCTATGATAACTATTCTGGTAACTTCCCCTTATTCCCTCATAAAATAGAAGAGACGACACAGTCTTTTACAAAAGTATAAAAAGAGTTTACTCACATTCTGTTCACAATCAGATCCCAGAAGGCAGACTTAAGCTTAATGAAGTAACATGCATTTGGAATCTATCTTATAAGAAGACAGTCCCTTTGTCCTCTCTTGGCTGGGAGCCAAGAGGGCATCTTTCACTCAGTAGATGTTGCTTCTTCGATGCATGTGGTGAAAGAGAGAAGGAAGAGAGAGATGGCTGCCCTGCCCTGTGCTTTTATCATTACCTGCACAGGTGAGGCCACACCCACCTCTAGTGACATGTAGAGGAAGTCTGTCCCAGCCCAGAGGGAAACAGGAAGTTTACCTGCTGGCTGGACAAACATCCCTCCCCATGTTTAAACATGTTCACTCTAGGAATGTTGTACTTGACTGCTCTTGTGTTTTACATCCCACACTAATGACCTCAATACCTCAAGGATCACCCCTCCCCAGATGAACTGTCCTGGACCTGTAACCATCATCTGTATTATCGTACTCCTTTCACTAAGCCTGCTGTTTTATGCACACTGGATAATAAGTATTGTTGAACAGAGAGGTGGTGTTTCTAAACAAGGACATGATGCATATAGGAAACACTCCAGAACCTTTAGTAAGTGACTTTGCAAGGCAAGCAGTTCCTATAGCAACCTCACCCTTTTTAATACACCCCCAAAAAGTCTGGATCGAATCAGGTAAACTTGCAAATCCTACCTTATTTACTGCCTCCCTAGGCAATTTTCTTATTTGCTCCTGTGATGGTTTGTCACACCTTGCCTCTCCCTGAAGGCTTCATTTCTCTCAAGTGTGGTCTGGCTGCAAATAACAGGGGAAATAATATGTGATATTTCAGTTTTGGATCCCAGAAGGAATAAAGACAGAGAGGCATGGGCAAGAATGACATTTACAAGCTACCCAAAGAGAGAGCATTAAAAGCCATATAATCCATATTAACTGTGGCATCCAGGCCCACCAACTGGAATCAAAAACTGTACAGATTTAGTCCTCATTTTATAGAATCTTTTAGAAAAGAAAGCCACTGGATTTAATGTATCTATAAGAAGAGTTTTAGGACAGATAGTAAATATTGCTCTCATCTGGTTCTAAGGGCTCTGTCCCTAGAGAAGTCTGTTCACATCCTATTCCTTCTGAGGATATATTTTAAATCCCATGGAAGCTTCTGTATGTGAATGTCAAGCATTTTCATAAGCACATCTTAAGAGAAGCTGAAGAACTTTAAATTATTGTTTGAAAAATGTGTCCTGCATGAAGGGTCTTGAATCACCAAGGAGTTCGTTTTTAACAATTTCACAGTAAATGATGTGCTTTCTTGCTGCTAATGTTCTCTCAATATATTGTTTTTGCATGCACACCTCCTCAGTTCTTTGGGTGAGACGATGTTCCAAGGGTAGCCTCTTTCCTTGGAGACAAAGGGAACTGTTAACTTATGGGATTATTATATCTGCTATTTACAAAGGCATATGTTCAGCATGGGAGAAGACGAACACAGGCAAACAGTGCTAGTTTATAAATAGTGTCAGTTCCTCCAGAAACTAACAACTTGCAGTTGGAATCCCCTCAAGAGATTTGCTTTCAGGTAGGTACATAACTCACTCTCCACAGAAATTAAGTGTATGAGCTATTAGCCAGGGAGTCTGTTGTTTAAACCTCACCTTGGTCACAAATCCAATAGGTGGGGAGTCATGGAAATAATACAAACAGCCCCAATAGGGTTGTTGTTGTTTAGTTGTGTCCGACTCTTCGTGACCCCATGGACCAGAGCACGCCAGGCACTCCTGTCTTCCACTGCCTCCCACAGTTTGGTCAAACTCATGCTGGTAGCTTCGAGAACACTGTCCAACCATCTTGTCCTCTGTCGTCACCTTCTCCTTGTGCCCTCCATCTTTCCCAACATCAGGGTTTTTCCAGGGAGTCTTCTCTTCTCATGAGGTGGACAAAGTATTGGAGCCTCAGCTTCACGATTTGTCCTTCCAGTGAGCACTCAGGGCTGATTTCGTTAAGAATGGATAGGTTTGATCTTCTTGCAGTCCATGGGACTCTCAAGAGTCTCCTCCAACACCATAATTCAAAAGCATCAATTCTTTGGCAATCAGCCTCCTTTATGGTCCAGCTCTCACTTCCATACATCACTACTGGGAAAACCATGGCTTTAACTATACGGACCTTTGTTGGCAAGGTGATGTCTCTTTCCCTATAATTGATGGTAATGATGCTCTAGCCAAACTTTAACTGCTTTTTCTCACACCTGAATATATAGGGCTTATCCTAAATCAGGGCTCTCTACAACCTTTTTGTGCCCAGGGGGAGATTTACACATCCAGGGGACTGGTGTGAGTTAATAGATTAATAGAAGGAAGCATGGACAATTTTACCTGTGTATACAATAGAATCTGTATACACAGAAACTACCTGGATACAATCCCAGTCACTGTCACCAGCAGCTAAGAGCATGCCCTCCAACATTTATCCAATGAAAATAGGGACATCCCATTCCATAATGATAATTTTACTATTTATACCCCTCACATCTTACTGGGTTGTCCCAGCCCCTCTCAGCAACTTCCAAACAATAGTAAATTATTACAAACATAATAAAACATTAAACATTTTTTAAAAAACCTTCCCTATAAAGGATTGCTTTCAGACGGCTCGGGAGTCGGAAAACTCCATACCCTCCAACATATCTCCAATGAAAATAGGGACATCCTAAGGAAAAGTGGGACATTCCCGGATCAAATCAGAAACCAGGACGGCTTCTCTAAGTCAGGGACATCCCTGGAAAATAGGGACACTTGGAGGGTCTGTGTATTGCCACTATATTTTAGATAGCAAATAGAAATTCAAGGCTGCAGGGCCAAATCAGACCCCTAATGAATATCACTTTCCAACCCAGAAGCAAGAGAAATTATATATAAAGGGTGGGGAGGTGGGTAATAGAAATGGGATGTGTTAGCAGTCAAAAACAGGGAGTGAGTGGTAATGTCATGGCCCATCATCATCCTTGCCTTCTTCTCAAAGTGGTTTCCCTATAATACTGGTTATTGAATAGGGCTTAAAGGGAACTATTGCTGCAATATATAACAATCTCACTAAATATGACAAGTAGAAAAACACTCTGGAGAAAGAGCTATTCTCACATAAATCTAAGTGGCCATCTTCAATGTTTTTTGGGGGAGAGATTAGCCTCTAAAACCTTCCTGATAGCACTGAACTGTTGGCCATTATTCCTTTATATGAACCCACCACTGAACTTTGCAAAATGACAAGCTCTGGGCTTCTTTTCTTAACCCACAGACCTCTCTACGATATGTACAGACAGCAAATGTCAGCAAATACCAGCAAGGATCTGGGAGGTAGCGTAGGCTACATCAAAATATCTCTCTATATCTCATTGAAAGTCATAACAATAAATTCAGCATCAGCTCATGTAATGAACTTTAAAAACCTAATAATTCAGAATTCTGTTATTGTCAAAGCTGTGTGGGGTTTTTTTTAAATAAAAAAAAATCCCAGAGCCTGAGGGGAAGAGCAGGCAAGGCAAAGTAAATCCATATAATGCTAAATCGAAAACTGAAAACAGCTCTTCCTAACTCTCAGGAAAATTATGAATGCCCTGCTGACTTCAAAGTCTAAATATAACAGGGAAGGGATATGCTAGTCATCAAGACCTTCACCTGAAAGCTAGGTGTTCAACCATCATGTCACAAGTCCCCAGTTCATTGTTCACTCTGATCCTTAAATCATTCTTGAATTTGCTGTTGTCAAGCCTGCTTTTCTGTACTTAGCCATTGTCACTTGACCTTCAAAAACAAAGACCTACTAGCTCTCCAGATTATCAGTAACATACCAAATGTTTAGTTAATCCCTAGGACAGGGGTGGGATATTTCATTCAAGGGTTATATTTCTTCATAGATAACCTTCTGGGGGTTGTATCCCAGGGGTGAAAGTGACTAGAGCAAAACATGTGACTCTTTCCTTTTTTGTAGTAGGCTAACTTCCATGGACTGCAAGAAGATCAAACCTATCCATTCTTAAGGAAATCAGCCCTGAGTGCTCACTGGAAGGACAGATCCTGAAGCTGAGGCTCCATTACTTTGGCCACCTCATCAGTAGAGAAGACTCCCTGGAAAAGACCCTGATGTTGGGAAAGATGGAGGGCACAAGGAGAAGGGGACGACAGAGGACGAGATGGTTGGATAGTGTTCTCAAAGCTACCAGCATGAGTTTGACCAAACTGTGGGAGGCAGTGGAAGACAGGAGTGCCTGGTGTGCTCTGGTCCATGGGGTCACGAAGAGTCGGACACGACTAAATGACTAAACAACAACAACAAACTTCCAGCCCCACAGTAACCCCTGGTGGGCCAAGATCAGCCCGCGGGGCAGAGGTTCCCCACCCCAACAAAGAATATTGGATGATCCAATTGAGGTTTACATAGTTTGTGACCCACCAAGCTGAGCACAGTGTACTAGATTTGTAGGAGATTTCCTGTTTAACTGTCCACCTAGGACCACAATACAAGGAGATTCCCTTGCACTTTAAAGCTCATGAAATGTGCTTGGCCTGATGGGTCACAAGTTGTGCAAACACAACGTGCTTCTTTAACAATGTTATAACCCTTTAGCTACTAAATAACAAGCCAGTCAGGGTTCCACAAAGCTTGCAAAGATTTTATGGGCTCGTGTTAAGTCTCCAAGACAAAGATGCTCTATAGCTACAGAGCTGCTATCAGACATTCACCTCTCCATGAGATGCCCACACGCCCATTAAAAAAATAGAAAAGTATGGTTGTGATGGCTTCTCTTGCTCTTAGGTCTAACTAGGCTGGGCTTGAGGCAGCCAGCTGAAGACCCCCAGGAAGCATGTATTTAAGGCTTGGACCAATTACAGATATCTCATTTATCCTAAACATGGTCCAGCCATAGATGTAGTTGTGAACATTTCAATGTGTGAATATTTTATTGTTCGTATAACGTGAATCACGGTCAAATATTAAAAGAACCCTAACAGCTGGATTCATTTTTAAAAGCTACTGTTGAATATTTTGTTCCACGGCTTTCGTAAATTCATCAAAATGCAACAGCAACATTCCAGGCTTATCCTCTTTCTCCTAAAGTCAGAATTAACTCCCCATGATTTGGCTGGGTGCATTCCTTGTGGGATAAACAACTTGAGCATGAGCTGCCGCCTGCTTCTGTTTTGTGATGAGCCACTGATTACGCTTTCCTGCAGATGTGCATCCAGCAAAACAAATGCATAAAGGAAATGAAAGTCGTTCCCAACAAATACTGCTAACCTAGGGCTCAGTAGCAATGTTTGGTACTTTAGGGTACCTAAATTGTGCTAGTGTCATGAAAAAGTATCAGAGGAGAAAGGCGGTGTTGTGTACAAAACATTTTTTTAGTAATACATTGGTACATAAAAAGAATCACACTAGCAATTTATTTTAGAATGCAGAGAAAAATCAGCCCCAGGTGGTCAAACAGCATATTTAAAATAGAGTCAGCCTAGGTGAAAATCAATGGGCACATTCCAGAGGATATTAAACATAATTTCCATCAACATAAATTGAACTTTATTCCATTGATTAAAACAGCACTTAAGTGCATGGCTCTGGATTGGACTAGCAGGGAGCCTTCTGCAAACCAAAGTACAGCACACTTTGGGTGTCTGTCTGTCTAGCACCCATTGCTGAGGCAGCAGCTAAACCAGCCCTGCAAAACTGTGACCCTCCAAGCCAGGCACAATACACCAGCCACGTTCACAACTCTTCAAGACTTTGAATAAGCTGGTTTTTTTCATGACTAGGCCATGACAGCCCCAGCCCCCAGAGATCATAAGAAAGGAATAAAGATCATAAGAAAGGAATAAAGACTCTGACAATGTGTTATGGAATTAAATTAGGCCACAACTTTATTAAACTTCCGAATGTAGGAAGACCTTGGGCTTAGGCCTTGAGCGTGTATCCCTCCCCGCCCCCCAGCCGGCGGGAACTGGGGCACATCAGGCTAAATGGGATATGGGGGTCATCTGTGAGACGTAAGTATAGCAGGCAGCCCAGCCCATATCCCCACATGCAGGGTAGTTCACTGACAACCTTTCGGTGTATGGCCAGTGACACCCATATATATAACCCCTTTAGGAGGGGACCCTGGAATCGCGGCTGCAGTGGGGTGAGTCACCACTTCATGCCCCCTCCCCCATATAGGGAAGAAAAGACTAAAGGATTCCACCCAAGGCCATAACTGCCAAAGCTGTGATGAATTGCTACAGGGAAGACAAAACCTGCCAATGCAGAAAAATTTCTTCCTGGTCTTTCAACAGCAACCAGTCAAAGACCGTAGCAGCGCCCGCTAAACAGGAAGAAAAAGTTAACCTACAAACAAGAAACATTAAACAAAGGGAGGGTGAATCTCCAGAGCCGACTTCCTGCCTACAGTCGGCTCCACCCCCTATATATAAACAGAACTGGCCCCACCTCCCAGCAGTGAAACTTGACTACTGAGGCTGGGCGTGAACCTCCAGATAATAACACTGAGAGGCAGGCCAGCCCCTGTTTGCCATTAAGCTCCCTGGGAACTCTAGCACCACACACGATCCAGTAAAGGACACCCACAATGTAAACTGTGAGTGCTCATTCTACCTTCTTAAAACTGCAAAAATGGGGGAAAGAGGTATGGGGAAAGAAGTATGTGTGCAGTAACTGAGGGGGCATAATACACACAATAACTACACACAATACACACAACACAAAATACACTACATAATAAACACAATAACATTAACCAAGTGCATGATATAGTTTCAGATACTGTCAGGAAGTTTAAGCATAATACTGACATAATATAAAATGCTGTCCGATATCCTACCTCATAAAGGGACACGGGTGGCGCTGTGGGTTAAACCACAGAGCCTAGGACTTGCCGATCAGAAGGTCGGCGGTTTGAATCCCTGCAATGGGGTGAGCTCCTGTTGCTCTGTCCCTGCTCCTGCCAACCTAGCAGTTTGAAAGCACGTCAAAGTGCAAGTAGATAAATAGGTACCGCTCTGGCGGGAAGGTAAACGGCGTTTTCGTGCACTGCTCTGGTTCGCCAGAAACGGCTAAGTCATGCTGGCCACATGACCCGGCTTATCAAGCTGTATGCCGGCTCCCTCGGCCAATAAAGCAAGATGAGGGCCGCAACCCCAGAGTTGGTCACGACTGGACCTAATGGTCAGCGGTCCCTTTACCTTTACCTTTATCCTACCCCCATAAGCATGGAAATGAAGAGCAGCTAAATTACCCTCTTCTGTGTATACTGCCAGGATATGTCAGAATAAGATGTCAGAATAAGGAGTGGTGAATCATTCATAGATGTAACCCAGTACAGCACTTCATGAGAGCTTATAAATTACAATAGTATTAAACATTGCTCTGGGAAATCCTGGGATTCTTTGGAAGCTTATCAAGGCTCTGAGAAAATCCAGTGTTGGCGAAACATTCCTAAAATGTAGCTTACATAGCACTACTGATCTTTCTCTGCAATGTCTAGACACTAGGGGAGTGCTCCAACCAAAAGGTTCAGTTTGGACCTAGATTTAGCACTTTAGAAAACAGTCTTGAGAGGCTGCCTCAGTCAGCTTAGGATCTGCCTGAGCCTGCTTCCATTCACTACTGGGAAATTTTAAAATGGTTCTAACCTTTTTTGCTTTTTACAGAAGTGGATGGAATTTGAAAGCAGTGGATAAAGCCTGTCAAATTACTGGCAGATAAGCTGGGGCTTCTGTGCTGGGCGCAAAGTTGATTTGGGGTGTTTGAAGAAATAAAAGAGATTTGCTTCTGAGGAAAAATAATTCCATTTTATGGCAAGTTTGACTTGCCAGTTACGACCAAGCTCTCTCTCCATCCTTTCCCCACTCTAGTGCCCTCCATTCACACCTTGGCATTCTAATGGAATTCCTTTTGTTTCCAGTATATATAGTCAATAATTGCTTGCCTTAAAAAAAAATCCCTGGGTGCACACCATAATGAGATGCTTTGCATGCACCTACAATATTGTCATGAATTCTACTCAATATTGATCCAGAGCAGAACTCCAATGTATAGTTAGCATAGTAAAAATTTAAACGCATTGCAGGATTCCCAAAAAATAGACCAGAGGCAATCTTTACTGCTTTACTGTTATTGAAGGTAAATGAGTATAACGGTCACAAATCCAGTACATTCAGGACTGGCACTGTCCATAAGAAAACCAGTTGCAGCAGACTTAACTTAAACTTACAATAACTTATAATAAGACTAAACCTTAGCACTATATACAGAACACCACACCAGAAGGAAAGAAATAGAAAGAGTGAAACCCAGGCTTCTTCTGGCCTTACTACAGTGGTACCTCTGCTCACGTACTTAATTCATTCCAGAGGTCCATTCTTAACCTGAAACTGTTCTTAACCTGAAGCACCACTTTAGCTAATGGGGCCTCCCGCTCCTGCCACGCCGCCGCCGCCGCCCAATTTCTGTTCTCATCCTGAAGCAAAGTTCTTACCGGAGGTACTATTTCTGGGTTAGCGGAGTCTGTAACCTGAAGCGCATGTAACCCGAGGTACCACTGTATTACAGTCAGCATGACCTTGACCAGGCATAGGTAAACTCGGCCCTCTAGATGTTTGTTCATAAAAACTTGGGCTAAGGGGAGACAGGCAGCACCTCACACAAATTTCTCTTATGATGTTATTTGAATGATGCTGCCCAGCACACCACAGAAATGTTGTCATGTCAGTTGTGGGCAGGTTGAGACCCTCAGAGCTCTGCCACTAGGCAACTTGTGAAAAGTTCATGAGAAGTTCAGGCTGTTTTCCAAGCTTGAGAAGTTCCTCCCAATAACCCCTCTCTGTCCTTTCTGAGAGGAGGTGAGAGACAGCATAGAATAATGAGCCAATCAAATGATTTTTAAAGCAACCACTGTCACCATCTTCTTCTGATCCTCTTACATCTTTGCAGCCATGGAAGTGTCACATGCTGATCAGACTCTTCTGGTCACCTTACCAAGTAGGCCTTTGACACCAGAGGTGGCCAATATGTGGCCTTCCAGATGTTGTTGATCTTCAGCTCCCCTCATCCCTCTGAACTAGTGCCTATGCTGTCTGGGGCTGATGGGAGCAGGTCTCCATCCCTATTCTACACATTACAAAGGAGACATAAGGTTTCCCTCCCTCACCAAACTGCCAGAACAAACATGTCATGTCTCAGTCCAATCTGGGAAGTGTGATTTAGGTGGCCACATGATTCATTGCCTTTTTAAAAGTTTACCTGCCTTCTCTCAAATGTGTCAGAAAGCTTTAACAGGTGGTTGTTAAATTCTTTCCTTGCACAGCATGAAATGATTCAGGTTGTCTCTTTACTAAGGATCCAATAATTACCCTTTAAAATAAGGTATTTATTTTTATTTTGCTTGGATACCGACATTTGGATGTCCTCATTCTTGCATTTTAGGAAAGAAATATTTTTCTCCAAACTCAACAGAAATGTCACAATTGCCCACATCTCCCTATGTGTCACTCTCCCTACATGTACCTGCAGCAGAACATAAATGCTGCACGAAATGTAATGTGTAAATTGCCTTTGAATGTTTTGCAGACATTAAAGTGCGGGGGCAGGTGTGTATGTTGTGTTTTATACATTCCCGTGTGATAAAATAAGCCTGTAATTAAGCTAATGATGCCACTGCCGAAAGCTGTGCTACTTGTCGGCTCCCAGGAACACGGATGAGCTGCCTTGCATGTTTACATAATTCGCAACTTAAAGAGCTCCCAAGAGACAACATCACTTGCCTGTTGTGTAAAATGCACAAAGAAGCCCAAAGATGTATACATTCATTTTTATGCACTGTCAGAAGTGACCTAAGAAATAAAGCAGCAGCAATCACACAATGGCCTTACTATTTTCAAGGGGTGTGCATCAGTACTGTGCGCAGCCCAAACTGTGAGGTGAACACAGGAGATTTGGGCAAGGTTTCGCGGGTGGCGCTGTGGTCTAAACCACTGAGCCTTGGCTTGCCGATCAGAAGGTCGGCGGTTTGAATCCCCGCGATGGGGTGAGCTCCCGTTGCTCGGTCCCTGCTCCTGCCAACCTAGCAGTTCGAAAGCACATCAAAGTGCAAGTAGATAAATAGGTACCACTCTGGCGGGAAGGTAAACAGCATTTCTGTGTGCTGCTCTGGTTTGCCAGAAGCAGCTTAGTCATGCTGGCCACAACGCCAGCCCCCTCAGCCTATAGAGCGAGATGAGGGCCGCAACCCCAGAGTTGGTCACAACTGGACCTAATCAGGGGTCCCTAATCAGGGGTCCCTTTACCTTTACTTCCCTATGCCTGAGTCAGTTTTGCAGCATTAAGAATGCGTCTCAAGGCCGATCAAGGACTCCCTATAGCAGGCATCTCTAAACCCGGCCCTCCAGGTGTTTGGGAACTACAACTCCCATCATCCCTAGCTAACAGGACCAGTGGTCAGGGATGATGGGAATTGTAGTCCCAAAACACCTGGAGGGCTGGGCTTGGGGATGCCTGCCCTAGAGTTAGCAAGTCCCTTAGACAGGCTTCACCCCCACTCCTCCAAAGGTTTGACCATGCCTGAAAATTGCATCCAATTCTGGCAGAAAATAAAGCAGTCTTTGGGTTTCCTTGTCTTTTTAAAAGCAAATTTCGAAAGTTACCCTGTACAAAAAAAAACAAAAAACAAAAAAAACCTCTTGGATAATTTGCCAGGCTTGTGTACTTTGAAGGGGTTCCTGTGCCTGCAAATTTCATTCAATTATGTGGAAAAAGCAAAAAAAGGTTTCAATTTCCCATTATAGTAAGGGAGGGGGTGAACAGTGCTTTATTTCTGAGACATCTAATAGATCCTAAATGATGAAATGAATTCTAAAGACACAGAGTAGATCTGAAGCAAACGAGTCTGTTTCACAAAGCTACCGATACAAGTTCAATCTTAAAGCTTTTGCATAGCCCTATTATTTTTAGCTAGGCAAGATACTTTGGGTCCAAGGGGTAATAAGGTAACTCATAACTGCTGCCTCACATGTTGTTTTTGCTGTGTTAGCAGCACCGATGTGACTTCCCCGGGGCACAACCCAGGGCAGTGTGTATGGAGGTCCTGGGCTGTCCAGACGACAAGACATCCCTGCTTGGCCCTTCTGATGTAGTTCAAAGGAAAACAGAGTGATATGTTTAGCACCAGCTTGGCTGCAGGAGGCAGTGGCGTAGCGTGGGGGGTGCAAGGGGGCCGGGCGCACCGGGCGCAACATCTGGGGTTAGGGCAAATCCACGGGTTAGGGGGTGCAAATCCACGGGTTAGGGGGCGCAAATTACTTGCCTTGCCCCGGGTGCTGACAACCCACGCTACTCCACTGGCAGGAGGTGTCGGGAAAAGGTTTACAAGGCACCATCCAACCATCTTAGGGACTCCACATTTGTGAAGGGTTTACTCCTTAACCTTTTCTTCTCCCCAAGATACCCTGCAAGGCAGCAGTTACAAATCAGATATAACTAGCTTACCATTAATTTAAATGCAGCTAGTGGAACTGTACCCGTTTGGTCATTGGTATGAGTCCATTAAGAATGAAGAATTAACAGAGAGGTTTTAAACCTAATCATGGTTCATGTAATTATTTGATAATTGCCTCAAAAGCCAAGCTTATTATATAATTGAATTCCTGGAAAATTGATTTCCTATATATTTTCTTACGGTCACTTCCATATTTAAAATGCAGCAATATTCTGTGCTCACCAACAGATTTAGGGGGAGGGGGGTTCCACTGTGTTCAAGTGCCACAAATCAACAAAGATTTTTACAGTTTTCAGTAATTATAAGTAACAGCAATAACAGCAGGGATCCAAATTCATTATCATAGCTCCACAGTTCAGTTCAGTTCCTTTCATTTTACTGCAGACTGGAATGCCAGATGATCAGTCTTAAATTCCAAATGAACGAAATATATGGGCATTAGAATCTCCCTCCCTCTTTCAGAGACTGACAGAGAGAATGAGAATATAGAGTACTGTAACCTCACAGTATAGTCAAACAGTATGACTTCCCAACAGGTTATTCTGCTTTCCTTTGAACACACCTTCTAGGGGACTGTTAAAAGTGCTGATGGCCTGTGATAATTGGGGTTTTCGGAGCCTTCCATAGAATGAAACGTTCCTTGAAATGAATGTTGTGGAAAGCAGCAGGAGACAAATCTAGCTGTCTCCATGGTAGCAAGGCCAGGATGGGAGAGTGGAAGCAATAGATGTACAGTATCTCCTTGATCTTCTGCTTACATCTGGATATGCAGTAATCTCTACAACAGGAGTGGGGAATCTGTGTCCCTGCAGACATTGCTCATAATCCCTCACTGTTGGCCATGTTGACCGGTGCTGATGGAAGTTGAGATGGAAGAGTCCAACGACATCAGAGGACCACTGGTTTGCCACTTCTGCAACAGAAGTAGAGAGAAATAAGGGTAAAGAAGGAAGAATGTGGGAAAATCCCATGACATGCCCCTGGTTACCACTGGTTGGCAGTTTGAATCCCTATGATGGGATGAGCTCCCGTTGCTGTCCTAGCTCCTGCTAACCTAGCGGTTTGAAAGCACACCAGTGCAAGTAGATAAATAGGTACCGCTGCGGCAGGAAGGTAAACAGCATTTCTATGCACTCTGGTTTCCATCATGGTGTCCCTTTGCACCAGAAGCAGTTTAGTCATGCTGGCCACATGACCCAGAAAGCTGTCTGCAGACAAATGCCAGCTCCCTCGGCCTGAAAGCGAGATGAGCGCCGTAACCCCATAGTTACCTTTGACTGGACTTAACCGTCCAGGGGTCCTTTACCTTTTTTTACCTACCATTGCAGATGATGTTGCAAACATCACTAGGGTGTAGGGAGTGCTACTTACCTGTAGGGACTCTTCAGATTTCACTGGGCTGTCACTAAATTCATTGCACTACTTCTCTGTGCATGAGAAGCTATTAGAATACTCACACAAACCTTTTAAAAACTTTTAAGAACATAAGCTGAGCCTTCTGGTTCAGGCCAGGGACTCATCTAGTTCAGAATCTTGTTCTCACAAAGGCTAACTAGATACCTAAAGGGAAACCTACAAGCTGGACCCCCAAGCATAAGAGCACTCAGTACCCCTGCAGTTTCTATCAACTGGTTTTCAGAAGCTGCTGCTTCTTCTTTGGCAATCACTCATAGCCGAATAAGATTGTCTTCCATAAACACAGTTTTAACAGTGGGTCCATAAGTGACTATGGAGGCCAATTCTGGATCCACACGTCCTTCCACAGTGGGAACATAGTTTTTTGCCAATTGCCATGGGACCTTTGGGGTTTGGTTTTGGAGTGGGTTTTTGGAAGATTCCTCTGCATGAATTTGTTTTATGTGTAGATCAGTGCATGCTGACCAATGCACAGTCTTCGCAGTAAGGCTCTATTCCAATGGCATGAGTATCACAACGACCAGTAGATTCTTATCTGCTGCTACCTTCATCCACCTTCACAGCCATTGTAACATACCACTTTCGCCTGTTGAGGACTTCTTGGATCATTCTTTGTCTAGCTCCTCCCCTTTGACCTTACCGCCTTGGGCGACCTTGATGGGAGTACGAAACTCCCGGCGGCTTCGCTCACGAGGGTCATAGGAACATGCAAGCCCACTCACCACAACAAGGTGATGATCCAGCAAGTGAGTATTCAGAAGCATACTGGCTCTGACAGTGGATATGAAGTATAGCTTTCAGGGATATTAGCCACTGATAACCTGGGCCAGTTGTATGTATTTCTAATAATCCAATTGTCTTTTGACACACATTCTTTGCCATGCTTATTTACCAAGCTATTTTTCTAGAAAAAGAGGTGATGGAATACACTTTGAACACCACCCTTGTTCTCTTATAATGGTCATGGCACCCACCTGAGAGGTGCTGGCTGGGAGGGGGGGAAAGCCCTGCTTATTTCAGTTTGTGATTCTGTATGATCACAATAATAGAGATTGTTGTTGTTGTATTCTGCTGGGCCCAAGTGGCACAGTGGTTTAACCCACAGCGCCACCCGCTTGCCCATCAAAAGGTCAGCGGCTCAAATCCCCACGACGGAGTGAGCTCCTGTTGCTCTGTCCCAGCTCCTGCCAACCTAGCAGTTTGAAAACACGCCAGTGCAAGTAGATAAATAGGTACCGCTCTGGCGGGAAGGTAAACAGCCTGTCTGTGCGCTGCTCTGGTTTTGCCAGAAGCGGCTTAGTCATAATGGCCACATGACCTGGAAAAAAACTGTCTGCGGAAGCGAACAAACGCCAGCTCCCTCGGCCTGTAAAGCAAGATGAGTGCCACAACCCTAGCGTCATTCGTGACTGGACTTAATTGTCAAGGGTCCCTTTCCCTTTTTTTATTCTGCTGAGCAACTGCCATTTAAGGATAAAGAGGAAGGAGGAGGATGTTGCTTATATATTTGTCATTAATTGACATTTTTACCACTATACTAACATATGGCATACGTATATAGAAACTGCCAGATGTCAAGGAGTCTAACTAGTACACCATGTTCCTTTCTTTTCTCAATGCTAATTCATACACTGTGTAATATAAGCCAACGAACCTTGCAAAGCATTAATGCTTGATAACTGCTACCCGTTAGAAATCACTTCGTTTTGGTTTCGTGATTTTCATTCCTTAGGATCAATACAGCAAGCACACACACAAATCTGTCTAGAAGCCAAACTACTGTGGTGTGGCTCAAGAAAGATGAGAGAGCAGACAATTTCATTGCCGTCTTTCAATCTGTTTTTCCCCCAGGGCGTTGGGGGATGTGAGTTATTCTTATCCAGTCTGTGGCTGAAATATTTTAGAATCGCTTGCCTCCTCCCTCCTTTAGTAGAGAGCGTACCATCATTCATCTGGTGCCACAAAATTGTAAACGGCCAATGCCTTTGATGAGTACCTCACTCTACTCTTGGCTTCTTTCCTACATCGCAAAACAGCAATAGATTACCTGTGTGAAATGATTTAGTTTTAGTGGGTTTTTCCTCTGTCTCCCTACACCCAATAAGATACCTTCTTCCTGGCCTCCCAAGATGCATAGGATAGATACATCGTCATTCTTTTGGAAAGCAGTATTGAATTATTATATGATTAAAACAGTTAACGGATAGAATGAGAGAGAGAGACAGAGATTGCCACAGTGATTGAGGGGCTGTTTAGGGCTTTCTATCAGACCATTGGTCCATCTAACTCAGTCTACAGTGGCTATCATCAGGTCTCCAAGATTTCAGTCAAGGGTCATTCCACCCTCCACCTGAAGATGCTGAGGATTAGACATAGAACCTTCCACATGCAAAGCAGAATCTCTTCCACTGAGCTATGGACTGGTGCATGCTACATAGCAAACTGTGTTCCACAAGGTAGCCTTCTGTTCTCAGGTGTGGTGAACAATGCTGACTCCTTGCCAGATCTGAAGTCTTCTTCTTCTTTGGCAATCACTCATAGCTGAGTAAGATTGTCTTCCATAAGCACAGTTTTTACAATGAGTCCGTAAGTGAGTGTGGAGGCCAGTTCTGGATCCACACATCCTCCCACAGTGAGGACGTAGGTTTCCGGGTGGGAGATGATCACAGTGAGGGTTTGCCAAGCGTGCCTTCCTCATAGCATGTTTCTCCCTTTTGTCCAGTGTCTTCAAAGCCCATGAAACCTTTGGTAAAGGCTGTTTTCCAATTGGAGCGCTCACAGGCCAGTGTTTCCCAGTTGCCGGTGTTCATACTACATTATTTTTAGATTTGCCTTGAGTCTTTCAACCTCTTTTGCTGACCACCAGCATTCTGCTTTCCATTCTTAAGTTGGGAATAGAGTAGTTGCTTTCGAAGATGATAAACAGGCATCTGCACAACATGACCAGTCCAACGAAGTTGATGTTGAAGAATCATTGCTTTGACACTGGTGATCTTTGTTTCTTCCAGTACACTGGCATTAGTTCACCTGTCTTCCCAAGTGATGTGTAAAATTTTTCACAGACACTGTTGATGGCATCTTTTGAGGAGTTGGAGATGGCATTTATAAGTGGTCCACATTTCACAAGCATACAGTAAGGTTGGTAGTATAATAGTATGCCACATGGCAAGCTCTGTACTCCACAAGGTAGCCTTCTGCCCCCAGGTGTGGTGGACAATGCTGTCCCATTGCCAGATCTGAAGTCAGGCTACCTCTGCACCATGCATTAAAGCATTCCTATGCCACTTTATCAGTCATGACTTTCCCTCTAAGGACCCACAGCAACTGTGGTGGTTTAAAGGGCTGAGTGTTGTTAGGAGAACCTTCACAGAGATACAATTCTGTAGCTGTGACCTAAAAGTCAGCTGCCGATCCTGTTGGCTTCTGAACATGAAATGGGTGGGACACCATCTTGTCCTTTGCCTCAGGCATCAAAACATGATGGACCATTTACACTTTGTATTAATAATGTTTACATTGGTTTAACATCACCAGTATTGGAGTGGTGTGAATTCAATAGAAATGCTTAAATATAATAGATTGGTGAGCCACTTTACTAATATTTACATTCTGTATTTTCATATCACATATCATACTTGGGGAGGCAAAATAGCTCCTGTATGCTGACAGTTGTCCACAGCACACTTGCTATGTCATAAATTTATATTTAAAATATATGCAAGCAGGGCAATTTATTCTGAATTAAACTGGGCACAAAGTCAGGCAAGTTTCTGCACATCTTCACTACCAAAGGAGGATTAAATCCATTTTACTGCCATGGTCTCTCCACAAAGGACCCTGTGAAGGACAGTTGTTGTGAGGGTATACTAAAAATGTAAGGGACCAAAACCTCCTCCCAGCATGACGTTTCCCAGTGACGGAAAACATCCATGACAATGCAGGTAATTTTAAATCAGGTTGAGGGTACACCATTTGGAGTTAGGGGTCTGATTTAAATGTGTATATATTTCAACAGAGTAGATCTGCATGGAAGACTTCTGAGTATTGTGGACAAGAGTCATACTGAGTCTGAAGCATGACTTCATGGTGTGAAGCTGCAGAAATGTCCATAGAATTGAGAGAGAACTATGCTATGAGCAGCAGCAGGAAGAGGAATTACTGGTACTGTACCCAAACTGAATTAACCCATCAACCAAAAGTGGCACTCGTAGGTCTCATCACATCAAACTGCTGAGATACAAATCACCACATCAGCGCTTTGCCAGACCAGCAATCTTCTCAGCAAGGCTTAGTTATTAAGTTGGAAATTTGCAAGCCTAGCTAAACAGCATTACTTGCCAGACCCTTTCACGAAATGCAGAATGTTAGGTAAGCAACAGTAGATGCTAGCAAATAAAAAAACCAACAACAGTTCTTTATGAGTGGCAGTCGTACCATTGCACAAAGCTGCAGTGCAGAGATGTCTGTTTGCCATTTGGATCCCCTACAGATGTCAAATCGAACAAAACTCCCTTTCCAAAATCAAAAAAGTAAAGCAACCTAAAAATCAGCAGTACACTGAGAAAAATGAAGTCAGCACCAAGAGTTCTATATTAGATGTAGTATGAAGTGTGAGGATCTGTATCAACACAAGAGCTGATTCCAAAACGTACGGTAATAATACAGAAAAAGCAGTAGCTGTGAGCATGTCTTTATATGCAAATAGGCCTTCATTGCTGCTGGTAGTTATTCTGTGTTAATTATTCATGCTTATTGTCATTATTTGTTGCACCGATATCCCAATATTTTTTTTCCAAAAGGGAGAACAGCAAGGCAAGCATACAATGATTTGTTCCATTGTGATAGCCTAGAGGTCATTGCTACCTTTCTTGGTGCTTGTTTGCTGACAAAGCTACTCTCAAGCTTGATTCGTCAGGCTTCAAGCCTATCAGTAATCATCTGGGAATAGGAATGTGCAGATTTGATTCAGGTCACATTTAAATGTTCACTGTCCAAAATTATATGAGAACCAAAACACAGCCATCCTTTGAAATTCACACTTCTCTGAATATTCAGTTCTTCGCAGAATTTGCGAGTCTCCAGCAAGGTAATGTGTAAAGAAATCGATAAAGTGTGCATGGAAATGCATATATCGGTGAAAATGATGTACCAAAAAAGACATTGGGTTGGGGAAAATTGCTTTGCAAAAATGTACATGTGGGGCAAAAATGCTTACAAGCATATGTACGTTGGGAGTAATTCACACTAAAATGGTGATGAATTTTTAGGATGACTTTTATGGGGGGAAAGTCCACAATCACAAGCTGTTGTGGAAATGTAGAGAATTAAACCTAAGACTGGAAAAATGCCAAATCCATGACTTCTGTTTATAAATGCTCATTGGACCTTTGTAAAGTAGAGGTACAGGAACTCAGAAAATAAGGAATCAGAGTGTACTGTACAAGCCAAACAATGGAAAATTGCTTTAGAATCTATATGGAATGTTTCTCTAGATTGGAATTTGAGACTGATCCACCAAAAATTGTTTGTTTGTTTTCAAGTATTTTGGAGTCCACAGCATTTTGTATAGGAAGGAGCTGTCTAATCTAGATAAATTCTGAAGGTGTTGTGCGGAAAAGGCCTCACTGAGGAATATGACGTGAGCATGTTCAGTAATACATTTATTATTATTATTATCTGGTCTGAAGTCCTTGTCCATATAAATTTCCTACTGGCAAAATATTTGATATTTACAGAGGTTCGTGAACTTTTAAATTATATCCCTTTTGACAGCAGGACAACAAAAGTTGGTGCTGTGAACCTTTACGGTTGCCAAGAGACATACACTTTGAGCCTGGAAGGATAAATCCCCCACTCAGTGGTCTGATGACCTCACTGCCTTTGTTGCATTTGAACAATTTTTTGAAATAAACAGTTTTGTGTGGATATCTATATGGACATCTGGAGGCCGTATATTGACTTAAATGTTTAATTTTACAGGGAGGTATGGACGGCTGTTGTATTCTCAATGTGAGGTAACAGTGCGCATTGTTGTGGTGGTTGATTTCTGTCTTTAAAAAACCTGATTTGCTTTCCCCCCTTCTTTGTTAAATTTGACATATATAAAAAACTGATTTGTGCATCCCTACCTGGGAGTAAGTTGTATTTAATCCATTGACTTCTAAGTAGGCCCATATAGGATGGTGCTTTGAATTCAGAACCGAGGAGGTGAAAATACCTTGAAAAATCTTCCTACATTGAGTACATTTTTATCCCACCATCCTTTCTCCAAGGAGCTCACATTGGTGTGCTTTATCCCTCTCGCTTGTGTTATGCTTACAACAACCCTTTAGGGCAGGGTAGATGATGTATGGTGCAAGGTCACCCTGTAAGACATGTCTGAACAAACAGAGCCAATGTGGTGTAGTGGTTAAGAGCAGTAGACATGTAATCTGGTGAGCCAGGTTCATGTCTCCGCTCCTCCACATGCAGCTGCTGGGTGACCTTGGGCTGGTCACACTTCTTTGAAGCCTCTCAGCCCCACTCACCTCACAGAGTGTTTGTTGTGGGGGAGGAAGGGAAAGGAGATTGTTAGCTGCTTTGAGACTCCTTTGGGTAGTGATAAAGCGGGATATCAAATCCAAACTCTTCTTCTTCTTCCTTGGTCTGAGACAGGCACTCCTGCCACTGCAATACACAAAATTATATAAAGCCTGATATAATCTCAATAAAAGAATCTCCATGATTCTAAATGCCTCGCCCTTGAACCAGGCAGCATCATTTACTTCCCACTATATCAGATTCCAATCTAATAATAATAATAATAATAATATATTTATACCTCATCCATCTGGCTGGGTTTCCCCAGCCACTCTGGGCGGCTTCCACAAAAGATTAAAAATACGTTAAAACAGTCATTAAAAACTGCCTTCAGATGTCTTCTAAACGTCAGATAGTTGTTTATTCCCTTGACATCTGATGGGAGGGTGTTCCACAGGGCAGACGCCACTACCAAGAAGGCTCTCTGTCTGGTTCCCTGTAACTTTGCTTCACACAGTGAGGGAACCACCAGAAGGCCCTCGGTGCTGGACCTCTGTTTCCGGGTTGAACAATGGGGGTGGAGACACTAGAAGTCAGGTACAAACCAAACGGGGTTCCCCCCTAACAAACTCTCTGATTTCTGCTGACAACCTCTTACCTGTACTTGCAATCCACACCCAGTAATAGAGTTCATTTTCTAAACCCTTTTTTCCCATTGAGTTGTGCGCTGTTGGTAGAACACCAGGACCTCCTGTCTGAGCATGCATAGTGACCATGCTAATGCTGTATTTGACTGGACCAGTGATGGGGTTGCAATATCTTGAAGAGCAAAAAAGAGGACTGCTCAAGCTGCTGCCAGCCTGAACTGGAGAAGGAGCCCGAAAAATCCAGACATTTCCTTTAAAATGTGAAAATCTGCCGAGATGGGCATGTTGGCCCCCCAAAAGAGGACATGCCTGGGTTTTCCCAGACGTATGGCAACCCTTTAAGTTCAAGCCAAACTCCCTCTATATATGGACCACAAGCATAGAGAAAGGAGAGTATGGAGAAACTGTTTGCTTTCAATATTGATGTTTCTCCTCCTTGCAGCTACAGCCCAACAGATGGTGCTGCTCACATCCCTGATATCTTAGGAGGAAGACAACAGCTGATTGCTACAGCATCAAGTTCAATTAGGCACTTAATGATCTGGACTCTTCCGTTGTGATAACAAATTAGAGAAACAGAAAGAGACCGTGCACTGCTGTACATATGGGGAAAACACAGCTGAACACGGCAAGGGCACACGGGGAGAAAAATCAAGAGGGAATCTGTGTAGTGAAACTTGAAGCAGCTCCTTTACTCCTCATTAGGTAGGCAGGTTGGTTAGGATTACACGTGTAAATCATACTTGGCAAACATATGTATTGATATAAGATCCTAGATAAAAAGGGAACAGTTACAGAATTATAACTCAAAATGCAATCCCTGGTGCCTTTCTGGTCTGGTCCTGAGCAGGGGGTTGGACTCGATGGCCCTTGTGGTCTCTTCCAACTCTATGATTCTATGATTCTAGGATAGCTCCTGCAAAGAAAGGTGGTAAAAAGAGGAAAGAACGATCAGCCATCAATGAGGTAGTTACTGAGGAATATACTATAAACATTCACAAACAGATCCATGGCATGGGCTTCAAGAAGTGGGCTCCTCGTGCTCTCAAGGAGATTCAAAAATTTGCAATGAATAATAATAATAATAATAATAATAATAAATTTTATTTATATCCCGCCCTCCCCAGCTGAAGCTGGGCTCAGGGCGGCTAATATAGTGCAAAATTCTAAAAACATTTCATTATAAAAATTAATTAAAATCAAATTGATGGCAACCATTAAGCTAAAGTTCTGTGAAGATTGCCAAAGGAGGGAGTCAGGCTGCGCCCTGACCAAAGGCCTGGTGGAACAGCTCTGTCTTGCAGGCCCTGCAGAAAGATGTCAAGTCCCACAGGGCGCTAGTCTCTTGTGACAGAGCGTTCCACCAGATTGGAGCCGCAGCCAAAAATGCCCTGGCTCTAGTTGAGGCCAGCCTAACCTCTCTGTGGCCTGGGACCTTCAGGATGTTATTATTTGCAGACCGTAAGTTCCTCTGTGGGACATACCAGGAGAGGCGTCCCATAGGTACGAGGACGGGGGAGATGGGGACTCCTGATGTACGCATTGACACACCCACTTGAACAAGGCTGTCTGGGCAAAAGGAGTAAGGAATGTTCCTTACCGTATCCATGTGAGTTTATCCAGAAAACGCAATGAAGATGAGGATCCGCCTAATAAACTGTATTCACCAGTCACATATGTGCCAGTTTCCATTTTCAAAAGCCTACAGACTGTTAATGTGGATGAAAACTAATTTTTCATTACAATAAAAATGTTATGACATTTTTAAAAAATGCAATCCCTGGTGCGAAATGGTCTGTCTACCACTCTCTCATTTGAAGGGACAGCATCATACTTCACATAACCACATGACATCAAGCCCCACATTTCATGCCAAATGTGACTTACAATGGCCATCATACATGGAATTTGACCTTCTCTAAGCACAGGAAGGGTCGTGGATTGATGGTAGAGCATCCACCTTGCATGCAGAAGGATGGTCCCCGTTAGAAATTTTCCAGAACTATGTGATGCTACCAGGACCATCGTTGTAACTTGCCCCTCCATACACTGGGGAGAAAACCTATATGTGTGGAAGGCAACATAGTCTCACTCACTGTAGTCAGTACTGGAATAGGGCAGTGAAAATGGGGTGAAAGATCTGTGAAGCTTCCCTTCTGCTCCAGTGGAAACTGTGTTAATCCATTTCAGATACATTTCCTGCTGCTGGGTTTTTTTGAGGGTGTGCCGTCAACATACAGGATTGCAGTCAAAACAATGCTAAATCACTGTCCCATCAGCACAGTGGCTGTCCCCTCCTCTCAGTGGCGTAGCATGGGTTGGTGGTGCCCGGGGTGGCCAAGTGTTATACACACACACCGGTGCACTGAGCAGCAGCTCAGCCCGTGCAGGGGCATGGCATGGCCAGGCATTCCTTCATCAGCCATGAGGAGAAGGAAGCGCCACCCCAGCCCTGAAGGCCTGGCCAGGGCCCGGCTTCCTTCCCTGTATCTCTGGAAGGTGGCAGGAGTTCAGCCATGTAGCCTTAATGAGGAAGCTTGTTGTGGGGGCACCTGGTTGTGCCCGTCTCATAATTTTGTGCCCACTGCTCCTTTGCTCCCCATGCCACTGCCCCCTCCTCTCCCTGTACGTATCCCTAAATCTGTTTTGGGTGCCCCTCCAATCCTCTGGATCAGATTTGGAGTCCCTGGGTGTGCATTGAGGAAAGGAAGGTGGGAAGGTTCCATTGTGCAAATGGAAATCCAGCCACTGACAGGACATGTTAGTTGGTTACTGTCCAGAGGCACTTTAACCCTCACTAGTGAATCAAAAATTGGGTACCCCACCTGTGCCCCAGGAAAGTTCCATTTCCAAACACTTCCAACCAGGTTTAAGTGCAGCCTTAAAAATATTTTAATGTTATGCAATTTATTCTGCTTTGCTAGATAGGGTGGGCTATGGTTTGTCACCATGGATGAATGAAGTAGGCCGAATCAATAAATCTAAATCAATCAAGATTTGATAAGGGCATGTTTTCCCCTGACTTTGGGTTACATTTTTTTTTAAAGCAGTTTCAAAGCCAATACCATTTCGGTTCATCTTTAATGCAATATCAGCTTTCCCCTTGAGTTGTTAGTGTCCTGGAGAAAGAGTTATAAGAAAACCTTTCAGTGAAACACTGACATTACAAATAGAGTGGCCAGATTCAACTAAATGCATACCTAATTTAATTTAAAAGACAGGGCATTAAATTGAGTTACAATAGAGCCTCTTGTTGTATATTTTATTTCCACAACCTTATTCCACTGCCACACATTGGTAAAAGCTTTGTGTCCGCCTCAAAGTAAGGAAGAAAAGGCAGCCTTCATCATCTCCGGTCATCTACAGTTCCCTTTGTTACTTTTCAAACCTTTCCTTGTATTCAAAACAGCACCATATGGTGTTACCAATAGTTTTTGTGTTTTCCACATTAGCATAGCAGGTGAAGCCTGCAATTTGTGGCCCTTGAATCAGGTTGATTTATCCTGACCTTGGAGCCATCCCCAAAACAATTTGATTGATGGGTTTTTAAAATGTTGTCTTTGACATATTTGGGGTAGTGAACGAGAAAGGGAGAAGCATTGCATCTCCTATTCCCTTGCCCCCTCTGACCAAGACCAGGCAGGTTTAATAATAATATAATATATTTTTTTTCTTTATACCCCGTCCTTCCCAGTTTAAAAACCAGGCTCAGGGCGGCTAACAGCAAATATAAAACATTGATTAAAATGTGACTTAAAAATAGCATAGAATACAACACAAAATGCAGCATCAATATCAATAAAATTTAAAAATTCAGGGGTCTTTTTTTTAGGGGGGGGACCCCAGTCAATAGACATTGAATGATCACCAGGGCTAACTGGCCAAATTGGTCCAATAGGGCCAGCAAGGTGACCAGGGAAGAATTTTAATGTGGGGTCCCAGAAGGGGTTTCTTCATAGAAGAGGAAAGGAAAAAGGGGATAGAGGATCAGGTTAATTCAAATTGAAGGCCAGGTGGAATAGCTCTGTCTTAGAGGCCCTGCGGAAGGAGATCAAGTCCTGCAGGGCCCTAGTCTGATGGGACAGAGCATTCCACCACGTTGGAGCCATTGCTGAGAAAGCCCTGGCTCTGGTGGAGGATAGTCTGGCTTCCTTAGGGCCCGGGACCTTTAAACTATTATTATTCATGGACGTTAAGGTCCTCTGAGGGACATACCAGGAGAGGCGGTCCCGTAACTTTGATGCTGTGTGGTGTTTCATTACATAAACACATTCTATTAAGGAAAGCTGCTTGCAGAAATGTGTTGGGATAAAACCATGCTAAAATGCAGATGGGTTTTCATGAGGTCTTTTAAAATGAATGAAAACCAACACGGAACTTTTGAGAACCGAACTTAAGAGTGGAGAGACGGAGAAACGGAGAAAAGCCACAATTAAGAGATTCACCCACCACTGCTGATCATACAGCGCTACTAATTGCTTGGAGGAGCCTACACAAATGCAACCAGCTCACCATCAGATCTTTGAACAGACTTGGTGCATGTGCAACATTGAAGGTAAGGCCAGGAGGGCAGTTCCCCTCCCATTCCACTCCATGCAAAGGGTTCACACCTGAAGGAGGCTGCAGTGATTTACACAAGCTCCCAGAGCAGGCAGGGCTTAGTGTCACATCACTGCTGAAGAAAGAGGGTATAGTTGTCTATTTCCACCTGTAATGACTGTTAGAAAATGTCACTTATTTGGGTCAGTGGAGATTCTAATATTGCTCAGTCAGTAAATAGCATTTATCTGTTTTTGGCAATAGTAACCTTAAATATCCAGGATGCGGGTAACATTGTGGTCTAAACCACTGAGCCTAGGACTTGCCAATCAGAAGGTCGGCAGTTTGAATCCCTGCAACGGGGTGAGCTCCCGTTGCTCGGTCCCAGCTCCTGCCAAGCTAGCAGTTCAAAAGCATGTCAAAGTGCAAGCAGATAAATAGGTACCACTCTGGCGGGAAGGTAAATGGCGTTTCCATGTGCTGCTCTGGTTTTGCCAGAAGCAGCTTAGTCATGCTGGCCACATGACCCAGAAAAACTGTCTGCGGACAAACACCAGCTCCCTCGGCCAGTAAAGCGAGATGAGCGCCGCAACCCCAGAGTCGTTCACGACTGGACTTAACTGTCAGGGGTCCTTTACCTTTTTTTAACCTTGAATATGTCACTTCAGAATTATGATTGTACCAAGAACAGACTAGATTTTCAGAAACACATACGGCACAGTCGTCCAGAAGAAGAGTGGGAGATTGTACAGTTGGATCTTTTACTTCTATACAAAAAGCCACCACATCAGGGGAGAGAGGAATTAGGCTACAGTTGTTATTCTTGAGAGGCTAGCTTTCTGGGTGCAGATTGAAGTTATCAGGAGGACTGGAAGCAGAGAAACTTCAGGAGGATTGTTGTCTTCACAGCTGCAATGCAGCCCAACCAAGGAAGATTTAGATCCTCCCAGGATTTCAGTTTAATAATAATAATAATATATTTATACCCTGCCCATCTGGCTGGGTTTCCCCAGCCACTCAGGGCGGCTCCCAACAGAATATTAAAAACACGATAAAACATCAAACATTAAAAACTTCCCTAATCAGGGGTGCCTTCGGATGTCTTGTAAAAGTCAGGTAGTTGTTTATTTCTTTGACATCTGATGGGAGGGCGTTCCACAGGGTGGGCACCACTACGGAGAAGGCCCTCTGCCTGGTTCCCTGTAACCTCACTTCTCGAAGTGAAGGAACCTAAGGATGAGTATCCATTCTATGGTGTGGAGGAAGCCTTGTTTCAGTTATTAGCTTGCTCAAAGATTGGAATTTTGACCCCAAAAAATCCCTTTACAAATATGATCATTCTGTGTCACAGGGAAAAATAAATCTATCTATGCTGGAATCAATGCGAACTGAACATTACTCTCTTGTTAACAGTGATTGGTAGTGCAATTTCACCCAATCACGCATTTCCCACTTTAATTAACTTTAAATGCAAGATCCATCAATACTGAAGTTTATTTCACAACACATTTTCCCCGCTTCTAGACCTTATTGACAGTGTGATCAATGCAATATATCAGAACCAGAGTGAAGATATGCCACTACTGAAACAAGCAGATTGATGATTTAGGACAAAATAATTATTTTCCTCAGTCTTAACTTCAGACTGATTAAAAAGTTCCCGCTAAGAGATATTTAAATCGCTTTGTTCCCATGGGATTTCTCCACACGCACCCTGTAATCAAAAACACCTTTCCAACTTTTAATTATGGTTTGTTTAACATATATTGCAAGGAAAGCTACGGCTTACAATTGCATGGTTGGATCTTCACCTCTGTCCGTAACATTTTATTAACTATAAATCGCTAGAATACCAGTAAATATTATGATAGCCACAAAAAAGAAAATATACATCATTGGATTTCAGAGCAACTCAAAAATAGAAGTTTTTGGGAAACAGTCAGCTTGCAATGGTCATTCCAAACAGGGTTGTTATCTGAGGGTTGTGACATCCTTGTTGGGTTCTGCTTCGCACATGAAGAAATTGGTTCAGGCAGCCAGAATTCACCCAGCAGCCACCATTTTCTTTTCACTCATGCCTTGCATCAGTCTGGGGCACTGAGATGGGGAAAATGGTGAGGACCATCATGTTTTGTGGTGTCCACCATTTTTTCTCCACGAAAACTGACAAACCATCTTAGGCACTGTGAGGGAAATGAAAGAGTGACAGTGACAGTTGAATACTCCATAGGAAGGTTAAAAGAAGAACTGCCACCCAACTCCACTATCTATCTACAGTGGTGCCTCGCAAGACGAAATTAATTCGTTCTGCACGTTTTTCCGTCTTGCGAATTTTCCGTCTTGCGAAGCACAGTTTCCTAAAAACCTCAAAAAAGGCTACCACACCGCGTGCTATGAGTTGCTCTTGCAAGATGTTTTCATCTTGTGCAGCAAGCCCATAGGGAAATTCGTCTTGTGAAGCAACTCAAAAAACGAAAAACTCTTTCGTCTTGCGAGTTTTTCGTCTTGCGAGGCATTCGTCTTGCGAGGTACCACTGTATCATCTATATCTATCTATCTATCTATCTATCTATCTATCTATCTATCTATCTATCTATCATCTATCTCTCTATCTACATCTATCATCTATCTATCTATCTTTCATCTATCTATCTATCTATAATTTTCTAAATTACATTTTGAAATATTCATTTAAACAACCTTAAATCAATGACTTCCCTTCTTCTCTTTCTGTGGCTCATTTTGCATACAACACATCCCTGCATATTTTACATAAACTAAACCATTCAGTAATCCATTGTTACATCCATCAGAACTTTTGAATTTATCTTAATGTGTTTTTAAATGAACACAATTTTCACCCATATATTCAGGAAACATTTTCCAGACTTCTTTAATACAGTGGTACCTCAGGTTAAGAACTTAATTCATTCTGGAGGTCCGTTCTTAACCTGAAACTGTTCTTAACCTGAGGTGCCACTTTAGCTAATGGGGCCTCCCGCTGCCGCTGCATGATTTCTGTTCTCATCCTGAAGCAAAGTTCTTAACCCGAGGTACTATTTCTGGGTTAGCGGAGTCTGTAACCTGAAGCATCTGTAACCTGAAACATCTGTAACCCGAGGTACCACTGTAATAATAATAATAATAATTTATTATTTGTATGCCACCCATCTGGCTGGGTTTCCCCAGCCACTCTGGGTGGCTTCCAACAAAGTTTAAAAATACATTAAAATGTCACACATTAAAAACTTCCCTGAACAGGGCTGCCTTTAAATGTACATTCTACTTGGTCTCTTATTCTATATGTTAAATCTGCAAGCTACATGTATTCCATCAGTTTAAGTTGCCATTCTCCTTGGTTGGGACCTCTCTCATTTTCCATTTTTGGGCTAACGAAACAGGGGCCCCAGTAGTAGCATACATAAACACCTGGGAATTTCCATCTGAATTATCCCCAACAAAAAGGACTCTGATTTTTTTGGGAAATACCAACCCAACTTCATTACAAATCTTAGCACACTGTTCTTCAAACAGCTAGTATTATCCCCTTCAGTCTCACTGCTATGTAAACTTCTTTGCTGTTTCTATATAAAAAAAAAAACTTGTTACGTTCATTCTTCAGTAAAGATGTCACTCAGTAATGAGGTGTTGTCGTCTTCGCCTGGAGGCGATGTCTTAAATTTACTACAAATCTACCTCTTGCAAAGGCGGGTGTAATAAAGACTTTGCAGAGAGTGGCAGTGTTTTATAACTTGCCAGCCCAGAGGTGAGAATATAATACAGTAAACTTGGATTTTCCAATTCATGCTTATTAGACAGTACCTGCCAGTGAAATCAGCAGAGCATCTGAGCTTACATGCACAGAAATCCTCTGCAAGAGTCAGTGTGATGTAGAGGTTAATGTGCTGGACTAGGGCAGTGTTTCCCAACCTTGGGCCTCCAGCTGTTTTTGGACTACAATTCCCATCATCCCTTGCCACTGGTCTTGCCAGTCAGGGATGATGGGAGTTGTAGTTCAAAAACAGCTAGAGGCCCAAGGTTGGGAAACACTGGACTAGGGCTTCGGAGACCAGGGTTCAAATCCCCACTCAGACTCAAAGCTCCCTGGGTGACCTTTGGCCAGCCATTGTCTCTCACCCTAACCTACCTCAATGGGTCATTTTGAAAATAAAAAGGAGAGGGGGCGAAGTGTGCACACCCCTTCAGCTCCTTGAAGAAAAAGTGGGATAAAAATGTAATAATGAATACATGAAATGCTGATCCACAGAAAGTCATCAGCATTAAAGGTAAAGGTAAAGGACCCCTGGATGGTGAAGTCCAGTCAAAGGCTATGATGGGGTGCGGCACTCATCTCGCTTTCAGGCCAAGGGAGCTGCCATTTGTCCACAGACAGCTTTCCATGTCATGTGGCCAGCATGACAAAACCGCTTCTGGTGCAACAGGACATTTACAAAGTGAACTGAGTAACACTAAGAGGACTTGGAATCAATTTAATTGGAAGCATAATTGCATAATTGCTCATCCATCTTCAGCTGGAAGGAAGGATGAAAAGAGTCTGTGAGCTGCCAAGGAACTGATAAGGTTCTTTATTGAGTCATCTGCCATTTCACAGACTGCTTTTCCCAGGCTAAGAGGAAAAATGGAGACAACAGTTTATTTACTGGGACATAGTGACTTTTGCAGCTGTTGTTGAAGTTCTCAGTGCAAAACAACAAAGCACAGGACAGAGCAATGGAGAAAATTCTGGAACAACACTGGGATATCAGCTCCGCCCAAGGCATGATGGATAACAGCAACAACCGGGGAAAGAAAAACATAGCATCTTACAAGGACAGGAAGAAACACCACACACAGAATAATTGCCACACACAGGAAGAATAAGGATATAGTTTCAATTCCTTACTTGCAGTTTTAAAAATCATTTAATCATGTGTCAACACAAGTAGAAGTTATTAACATTGCATTTGTTGTACAAGGGATTATTATGACCGGAATGCAATAGAAACTAATAAGATTTTAGAATTCAGGAATAAAGAAAATCATCAAACCATCAAATATAGCACACTGGGGGCTACTTTAACTAAATTATATAATTCAGTATTTGAATGATTGGTATAATTGGAATTATTGTATAAATTGGTATTGTTATAACGAGGCTGTTTTTGGACTGTAATTGAAAGCTAATAAAAATGTATTACAAAATAAAATAATAAAAAAATTATTGCTGCATTTATGCTGCAGGCAGATCAGAGGCAAGATTTTTGTACCTCAGCATGAGGATGGTAAAAAGTGGATCTTTGATTTTTCACTGTGCTCAAACATTTCGAAGTAATGTGAGCTGACATTCTGTCAGACAGGAAGGAAACTGCTTACACCTCACCTTAAAGTCCTGGATGTACCTGCTGAGCTATGTCTCCTGAAATTTAGTTGGACAGCATCTCTAGAACTGCCTTAAGCTTCAATAACCAGAAGCTTACTAGGTGACAGCAGTGAGAGCTGACCCTGCTGATTCAGTGTTCCTTTAATATTTCAAAAGTTTTCTATCCAGCAGTCACTATCTCATAAGTGATCCCTTCAGTGATGGAAATAATTTATTTGACACAGATCATTGGGGAGTAGTCTCAGAAATATCTGTCATTGTCCACTTCCAATGGTTATTTAACATTTTAAACATAAATTCCTAATAACTGCTGGAAGTGCAAACAAACGGATGGTTCTTTTCTTCATATGTGGTGGACCTGTAAGAAAGTAAATGATATATTAGGAGATTTTAAAGAAGTTTAAAGTGATTATACAAAAATAAAAAAACAACCCTGAAGCTTTTCTTCTGGGGATTAAAGGGACAGTAGTTCCAAAAAAGATGGTTAAGTTGTTTGTGTATGTAACTACAACAGCTAGGATTCTTTATGCACAGAAATGGAAAGATGAATAAGTTCCCACTAAAGAAGAATGGATAAGCAAAGTGATGGGCTGTCTTGAATCCGCAAAGCTAACAGCTAAAATAAAAGAACTTAATGATGACTGTTTTATGGAAGAATGCAAACCGTTTTCAGACTATTTAAAGAAATTATATGATGAACTTGTGAGCAGGATTTAAACTATGAGCAAAATAAATAATTAGAAATTATTGTATTACGGTTATGATATAAGAGAGTGAAGAGAGGTTGAAGCAACACCCAGGAATTCCTTCTGCCCATGTTTTTATGAAGTTGACCAAAGATGATGGTGGGATAAAAAGAAGATGTGTGTATGGTAATGGCAACCTCATACCACCTTCAGTTCTCTTCAGAGTTCCTATCTGTCTCTAAATTTACCTTCTTCACCCATCACAGAAGAAAAGGCCCCTTCTTAATTCATGAGGGGAACAAAAAGAACAGCTGAAGGTGCCTCTGTTTGTTCTCTTTGTCATCTTAACAGCATTCTCCGGGTTCTGATGAATCACTAGCGATATGAGAAAGCAAGATGCTGAGGAATTTCTCCATCTTTGAGAACATCAGCTGGCACACAAGCGCATTAAAAATACATGGCTAAAAGACCATTTCTCATTAAACACATGATGATAGCTTACAGTAATTTTATTTTATTTTTGAGCAATACAATACACTCTTTACTCGAACAAAGCATGTTTGTAAGCAAGTGTAAAACCATTTACCCTCCTTAGCTTTTAAGCACCAGGGGTCAGCAAAAGTGACAGACAAGTAATTGTGTAAAATTATATTACTAAGTACAGTTGCTTATTTCCTTTTAATAATGGATGTCTGAAAAGGCAATCTTGGAGCTAAGGGCTATGATTTCCGTGCATTGCTTAGCAACATGTGCAAATATAGAAGCACAGATGCAAAACCTAGTGACCTTTCCTTTGTGCTCAGCTCTGAATGCTTAGTTATTTCTGTGCAATGTATGAAAAACCAGGATCCACCCAACAATAAGATGCTCATTTTTTGTTTGGCAGTTTAAAACAATTAAATCAAGTGACTGCCATGAGCATCACAGAAGCTGAAATTGACTTTTTTTATTTAAAAAGCTGCCCTAATTGAGTTCTGCTGATTGAGAATCTGGTTTATAAAGAATACAACAAGCAAACGCAGCCCATTCAGCCATGCTAAAATCTCTCTCTTGTTTGCACATCCATGGAACAGACCAAATAAAGCCAGGAGCATTTCCTAATGTAATTCTAAAGGGGGGGTTGCAAAGCCGTTTGTGGTATCGACTAACACCATAAAGCCATCATTGAGGTTCACCATATCACATGGCCAGACAGAAACTCACCACCTCTTGGGAAAAAGATGAAACATGGTTTGTGGCCATAGGTGTTAACTAAACTATTATCTCATTATAAAGGGTAAAGGGGACCCCTGACCATTAGGTCCAGTCGCAGATGACTCTGGGGTTGCGGCACTCATCTCACTTTATTGGCCGAGGGAGCCGGCGTACAGCTTCCGGGTCATGTGGCCAGCATGGCTAAGCCACTTCTGGTGAACCAGAGCAGCGCACCAAAACGCCTTTTACCTTCCCACTGGAGCGGTACCTATTTATCTACTTGCACTTTGAGGTGCTTTCGAACTGCTAGGTTGGCAGGAGCAGGGACCGAGCAACGGGAGCTCACCCCGTCACGGGGATTCGAACCGCCAATCTTCTGATTGGCAGGTCCTAGGCTCTGTGGTTTAACCCACAGCGCTACCCGTGTCCCTATTATCTCATTATAGGCCTGAGCATTATGGGCAGCAGGCAAAAAAGAATAAGAAAAGAAAAAAGCAAATTATAAGATGGTGGCTTCACCATATCCGTCACTGACACAAATGATCATTTGTTGCTTTCGACTCAGTGAAGATCTCAAACTGATTGTTTGCATACGGTGTCATTTCACTGGATAGAATTTATAAAAGCATTTCCAGTGCTTCCTGATTAATCTAATGCGAGGGTGGTCAACAGATTCAGTTTGGTGAGCAAAGTTGAACTGGTACACAGAGCTCCTGAGTCTTTAGCAGGTGAAGTTATTTCTGAATTTTTGCTGGAGGTTCCTGAAGGATTCAGCTTTCTTGAGCAGATTCATGAAACAGTTATGTGTACAATCCCCTGTGATAAGCATATCATCAAATGGTGTTGGGAACATCCTTCTTAGCATTTGTTTCATTTGTGTGCATGGTTGTATTTTCTTACATGAGAAGCCACACTTGTAAACATTTCCTCTTCTGTATACCAAATGAAAGCTACAGCTATCCTATCTTCCTTCAATACTTAGTAACTCTAATTTGGGGTCCCCAAGAAGAATGGTTCTTCTGCAATGTCCTGTCTTGGCTGCTTGAGGGACACTTGTCTGGGACAAAATCTGGTGGGAATAGTCTACAGCTGCACAGACAAAATAGTGGAAGTCAATAGCTGGTTAATGGTAAGGCAGTTAGAAAGGGCAAGCAGCATGAATAAAACCTGCAGGACAAAATAATTTGCTGTACGTCATATACAGGACCATGGATAGCTCTCTGATTGACAGCTTGCTCCAATACATGCCAGAGCTGGACTGAGCCTTTATATATTGGAACAAGCTCTCTCTGTTTCCAAGGCTGCCATACGTCCAGATTTACCCAGGAATCGGGCAGTCAAAATGGTGTCCTGGTGATTTTTCAAAAAAAGAAAAATGCTTTTTAAATCCCAATTTTGGGAGGGAGATGTTCCCCAGAAAAGCTGGACAACTTTGCCAACCCTGCCAGGGCTAGGAACGACAATTATCAGGAGTCAGTATCGCAAGATGTACGCACAGTGCCTCATCAGTGTGTGTGTGAAAACATTACAGGCTATGGGAGAACAAGAATAAGAAAGGTGAAGTTTTTCCCCCCAAACATCCATGAAAAATAGCTCCGACCTGGAAGAGTGCGCATGCGCTCATTCTCTGGCCTATCCTCCGACGGATGGAGCGTCGACCGGCCCATCCTCGGATAAGGTTGCCATCCTCTGTTCTAGAGATACAACCAGTTGCTAGGCAGGTTTGTGAGGAAGATACCAGGTCCTAGGCCACATAGGGTTTTTAAAAAATAGATTCAGAGAAGGGAACAACACCTTTAACTTTACTAAGGATGTAAAATCTGGATTTTTCATCACTTATCCTTTCTCCTCTAAGTTGTGCATGCCAAAGTCCTCTTTTCTGCACAGTCATGAAGTCCAGCTAGCTCAGTTGGTTAGAGCATGATGCTGGTAATGCCAGGGTTGCAGGTTTGATCCCTGTATGGTACAGCTGCATATTCCTGCATCCCTTCCAACTCTGCAATTCCAGGATTCCACATCTTCCTATGTATCTACTTATATTCTCCCCTCCCCGCACCAAGAAAGAGAGAGTCCATATTCAGCCACTCCGTAACGCTGAAAATAAATCTCAAGATTTAGACAATGTGCAGTTAGCTGGCCAAAAATAAAACCTTATGTCATGCTGTTCAATTTGAGGTAAAATGAGAAGCAGGAGCTTGTATAAATGCCAAACAGCCTTTCAAATCTGTTGCACAAGAGGATGTAAAAGAAGAACGGTGCATGATTCCAATTAATATTTCTTCTTGAAACCTCATATCCATTTCCTGGCTTGGCTGTGAACCAGGTAGATAGGCCAGAGTTGAATTGATCTACAGATCTCAACTCTGGCCAGAGGCTGCTCCTGAGCTCAACTGTCCTTCCTTTGGTTCCAGTTAGTAGGAGGGAAAATCTGCTGGTACTGCTGATCAGATGTTTGGCTTCTTATCCAGCCTTCCTTATCTGTCCAATCTGATATAGTAAGTAACTCCTGCCTTCCAGCTGCGATAGGCTGCTCTGCTATTGGCAAGATGCAATACATATTCAGCTGCACAGAAACATTTTCATGGCCTGCTTAAACATTCTTTACTATATCTGTGGGGGTTTTTCTTCTCAGACTGAGGAAACCAGGCTGAAGAGCATCCAAACAGAGGAACACAGGCTCTGCATTCAAACTGTGTCACACCCATGGTGGCCTTATGATGTTAACACACTGAGGGGGGCAACAGCCAACTGCTGGCTCCTCTAATGGCCTTGACAATCTGTGTTTTCACCACCCTGGGTGGATATTGCAAGTTCGAATAATGTCACTTCCTGAGGGTGTGTTGCTTTCAGATGGGTTGAAACAAATGCATTATACTGTAAGTCTTGGACAGTAGATAATGAATTCAGTGCTCTGGGTGTTAAATTACAGAGCAGCACTTTATTCAGAGAATATCTCGGTAACATCTTTAGTTTGCTTCTCAATATCACAGAAGGGGAGATTGATGTTGTGCTCAGGCCCTGCTTATGTTATCTGTAGGCTTCTAGAACAGGATGAGCCTCTGGCTTGATCCAGGAGTCTCTTATTATGTTCTCATTTTGACCCTTGAGAAGACATCCCCAGAATAGGCACCATTACAGAACCCACATTCCGTTCCATCTCCTTGTATCAAAAATACTGATTACTCTTCCATCTGTGAGGGTTGAGCCTTGCTCAGACCTCCTCAGAGGAACAGCAAGGAAAACAGGACCTTCCAGATTGCCAATGGCCCCAAAGAGCCAATGAATCCAGATATTCCTGCCCCATGGCTGGAGGCTCCCAAGCCAGCTGCCTAGGGTCCTAGGTCTTGCTCATACCCCCATGTCTCCCCCATGGCTACAGAAGTAGAAGACTCAGCAAGCCAGACAGGAGTTTCAGAGGTGCAGCTTAAGTGCCTGGTTAGGGACACATGATAAACACCTACTCAGCTACAGAGCTAATTATCAAGAAAAGTGGGGCCTTCAACTCCTCTTGCTGAAGCAACAGTTCCAATCTGGTGGACATAATAATAATAATAATAATAATAATAATAATAATAATAATAATAATAATAATTTATTTATACCCCGCCCATCTGGCTGGGCCTCCCCAGCCATTCTAGGCGGCTTCCAAAAAATATATATTAAAATACTGTAACACATCAAACATTAAAAGCTTCCTTAAACAGGGTTGCCTTCAGATGTCTTCTAAAAGTCTGGTAGTTGTTGTTCTCTTTGACATCTGGTGGGAGGGCATTCCACAGGGAGGGCGCCACTACCGAGAAGGTCCTCTGCCTGGTTCCCTGTAACTTGGCTTCTCGCAGTGAGGGAACCACCAGAAGGCCCTCGGTGTTGGACCTCAGTGTCTGGGTAGAATGATGGGGTTGGAGACGCTCCTTCAGATATACTGGCTCAAGCTCCCTGTCTATCAGTGAGGAAGATAGTATCCAGGAGGGTTAGGTTGTTAAGCCATCAGAAGAGCTCTCCATGAGTCTTCAGCAACTGAGCAGGTCCAGATAGATGTTGCACCAGCAAGAGCAAAGCAGCAACTGAGCGGTTTTGGAGATAGCCATGAATAGAACTGAGACAAAATGTCTTCCCCAAATCACTCTTGCATGTGACCTTCTCCACCCCTGTTGTGGAGAGTCTGGATCTGGAATGCGTGACCAGTTTGGTGCATCAGCTCCCTGGACTCTGCAGACTTCACAAATGAGTCTTCCAGTATAACGGATCAAACTCTCATGGTGG
This sequence comes from Podarcis siculus, assembly GCA_034642415.1. Classification (NCBI taxonomy): domain Eukaryota; kingdom Metazoa; phylum Chordata; class Lepidosauria; order Squamata; family Lacertidae; genus Podarcis; species Podarcis siculus. The sequence goes on along the minus strand of JAXCMG010000159.1, from coordinate 301,920 downwards.
CACATACTGAATCCTAGAGACATTGTGGATGCCCAGGCCATTTTGAACATTTTCAGCTACAATCTGTATGTCCGGTGATTTCAACCAGATGTCTGAAATAAGCCTTTAAACCCCAGAACCCTCCAGCATAAAAATCCGGTTAAATCCAGATTTTGCAAGCAACCCGAGTTACAAACAAACTTGCATTCTAAAATAAAGATGACTAATTAGAACAGAATAATTATAAGACACAGAGGAGAGAGGGCTTCATATACTCGGGGATGTTATGCAAATCTCCATACTCTCATTTGCAAGATTTCATGTACATTTGTTGACCAGAACGTAATGATAATGCAGCTAGAATGTATGACTACATACACCAGCAGAGTAAGGAAAATGGGATCAATTAGAAGTCTGTTGTTTCGCTTTACGCTTGGCTATTGGTGGGATAGGAGCAAAACCCCAGTGATCATCCCTAATTGCATAAGCAACCCCTTGCTGCTTTAGCTTGTAGGTTTTCATTCAGAGCTATCAGCATCACTCTCCCATAGCATTTCATTGGGCCATTCCCCAAATTGCATCCTTTCCAGCGGGTGTGCAAATTATCCATTCAGGGATATTTTAAGAAATTGATTGGTCTTTCTTTAAAATACTTAACTGAATTGAAACAGAAATCCAATGAAGAAATATTTCTCAAGAAATCCTTTCCTGGCAATCTAGTAGTGTTGTGACCTTTTTTCTGCGACTTTTGGCTTTAATGAGGGACTTTGAAGCAGAAATTCAGCACACACAGTTCTTGGGATTCTCAGTGCAGATCGTGTTCTTACCAATAAAGAATTAACCCCAACTTGCACAGTAATAATAATAATAATAATAATAATAATAATAATAATAATTTTATATATATTCCCCACACATCTGGCTGGGTTTCCCCAGCTACTCGGGGCGGCTCCCAACAGAATATTAAAAACACAATAAAACACCAAAAACTTCCCTAAATATGGCTGCCTTCAGATGTCTACCAAAAGTCAGATAGTTGTTTATTTCCTTGACATCTGATGGGAGGGCATTCCACAGGGCAGGTGCCACTACCGAGAAAGCTCTCTGCCTGGTTCCCTGTAGCCTCACTTATCACAGTGAGGGAATTGCCAGAAGGCCCTTGGAACTGGACCTCAGTGTCCAGACTGAACGATGGGGGTGGGGACACAGTGTGGTTTACTGCCAGTTTACTCCTGATACTGGCCCTGGTTCAACTTACTGTTGGTTTCCTGGCTGCCTGGCCTACCCGCCACCACTGCTTTGAGACTAACCTTCACTAGCAGTTGAAAGGGGCAGAAGCAAGGAAAGTCAACTGCCAGCGAGCGCTTCAATTCCCTTCAAACTTCTCTGCCTGCAGGGAGGGAGCATCCAGAGTTTGGAACAGCCAGAGCTTGTCTGCTCATCACACAGAGGATGTCAGGTCCAAGTGATTTGACCTGCCCCTGTGCTTTTAAACTGCAGCTTTATCTTTTTTTCTTTTCTTTTTTATAAAATATTTATTTAAGATTTTTTTTTTAAAAAAAGATAAGAACATATAAAAAGTGAAACAATACATAACATATAGCAAAGAAAATAGAGAATACATAAAAAAAGAAAAAATAAACATTTTTCCCTTTAAAGTTCTGAGTTTCTTAACCCTGTTTCTTGGCTTCCCCACACCTCCCTTCCTTGTGTTCCTATTTATACCATCAAATTCAGCAGATCCCTACCCTCTTTCAAATCTCGTTATCTGTTAAAATATTTAAATAAGTCTTATTTCCAAACTTTCATCCCTATTACATTTCATATTGCATAATCATAACTTATTCACTAATGCCATATTATTTTATATCTCACATCATTTTAACATTCATGGATTTTACAATGTGTCTGCAGGTAGTCTTTAAATTTCTTCCAGTCCTTTTCCACCAAGTCTTCTCCCTGGTCTCGGATTCTGCCAGTCATTTCTGCCATCTCCATATAGTCAATTACTTGCATCTGCCATTCTTCCACGGTGGGTAGGTCTTGCGTCTTCCAATGCTTTGCAATAAGTATTCTTGCTGCTGCTGTTGCATACATAAAAAAAGTTCTATCCTTTTTTAACACCGATTGGCCGACTGTGCCCAGGAGAAAGGCCTCTGGTTTCTTCAAAAAAGTATATTTAAATACCTTCTTCATTTCATTATATATCATTTCCCAAAAGGCCTTGATCCTTGGGCATGTCCACCAAAGGTTAAAGAAGGTCCCTTCAGTCTCTTTACATTTCCAACATTTGTTATCGGGCAGATGATAGATTTTTGCAAGCTTGACTGGGGTCATGTACCACCTGTATACCATTTTCATAATATTCTCTAAACTGCAGCTTTATCTAAAGGAATCGGATGGGTGAGGCTTTCTACATGGCATAGAACTAAGCATCGTTGTCTGACCATATCAGCCAATCAAGCTTCTGTTAAAGCTATAGGTACAGAGCTCCATACCCTCCAACACTTCTTCGATGAAAATAGGGACGTCCCATTCCATAATGATAATTTTACTATTTATACCCTACACATCTTGTTGGGTTGCCCCAGCACTCTGGGCAGCTTCCAACATATATAAAAACATAATAAAATATTTTTAAAAACTTCCCTATACAGTGGTACCTCGGGTTAAGAACTTAATTCGTTCCAGAGGTCAGTTCTTAACCTGAAACTGTTCTTAACCTGAAGCACCACTTTAGCTAATGGGGCCTTCCACTGCTGCTGCGCTGCCACTGCACGATTTCTGTTCTCATCCTGAAGCAAAGTTCTTAACCCAAGGTACTATTTCTGGGTTAGCAGAGTCTGTAACCTGAAGCGTCTGTAACCTGAAGTGTATGTAACCCGAGGTACTGTACAGGATTGCCTTCAGACAGCTCGGGGGTCGGATAACTCCATACCCTCCAACATTTCTCCAATGAAAATGGCGACATCCTAAGTAAAAGTGGGACATTCCAGGATCAAATCAGAAACTGGGATGGCTTCTCTAAATCAGGGGTGTCCCTGGAAATTAGGGATACTTGGGGGGTCTGGGGCTCTTGGGGGCAAGGCCTTCTCTTTGATTTCTACATCAATCGATGTTTCAGCTGCTTAATGGACATGTGTGGATCTTGTTATGAAACAGGAACGGTAAAGGAAAGGAACAACCTTGGAAATCCAGTACAGATTGCATTCTACCTCTCATTCTGCCCATCATTCATTCCATCTCCCTTGCAATTCCTGCCTCCAGTAAAGTAGGATGCATATTTAGATCAGGCTATCTGACTCAGTGTAACTAACAATGCCTGGTTGACTGTTAGCCATCTGATCTTTCTCGCTCCATCCAAAGCAAACATCTGATTTCCTCATGCTTGTCTGAATCCTGTTCATTCGGTACCATTCACTGAGATAAAGCAGAATTTGTCTGTAATAAATTGTTCGTAAATTATACCTCCTGCCTAAGTACGCACTCGAGAAAATGGGACTGACTCTTTCTCTCTCTCTCTTTGCTTAGAAGGATCCAGGCTGCTACATCTGAACTCAGTCTTTTGTTTCTTCAGCCTGTTCTGCTTTTGCCGCACGTCACAAACAACTCAGAGAGAAAAAATGCAACTCCCATTTTTTTAAAAAAAACATTAAACATATTCATTTGTATTTAATTGCAGCAAGCATCACCTTTCTTGCTGCTGAGGCATTAATGGGAAGGAAGTAATTTCAAAATGTGCCGAGAGCTCTTTTGCGACTCCAGCGGGAACTTGTTGCCATGGCAACTGGCATATCGCCCTCTATTTGTTCCAAATAAATGACATATCAGAGTGTGCAGCCGTAATATCGCTAAAATTCTATTTCTTCTAACAGAAACAAAATTGGTTATACACCTTAGATTTAAGATGCGGATAACATCATCCGATATCAAAAGACCATCTTAAATAGGCATCTACCTATGAAGATAAGGAAATTGTACATTGTACATTTATTGTCAATTGTATGTTGACCCTCACAGTGACCTTGGCCTCCTCTTTCATAATCTACTCATGGGTGAGAAAGAATGAGGAAGGGGCTTGTCCCCCAATCACTTTGCATCATAAAGGATATTTCTGTGCTGCAAGACAGCAGCTCCAATTCAGTGTCACCTGAGAGCTATTGCAGTGAGCTGCCTACACAATTATTGTCTGCAACTCCAAAAACAGCTGCTGCAACATGCTTACCTAACTCTACCTTGCAAAACGGAGGCAGAAAACAGCAGCTAGCAGGGCTGGCCTTGCCATAAAGCACCATGAGGCTGTTGCTTCAAGCAACTGAATCCAGAGGAGGCACCATTTTCCTGGCATCCACCTCCATCTCTCCTTTATTATTATTATTATTTGTTAGGGAAGTTCAGCCCGAAGGTGTGGAATGGCATGAAGAGCTGAGATTTATTTATTTTTTGCTTGCCATGCAAAAATGTTTAAGGCTACCTCTCAACAATGATGTGGCATTATTTACTCAGATTAACCAAAACTTATTTATATATTTTAAAAAAGTGAATTCCAGACAATTATCACCCTGAAATTCATTGTCTCGTTGTTTTGGGGGGCAGCAGAATTTGGCTCGTCGTTGCTTTTTGCCTCAACAAAAGGATGCACCAATACTGCAAATAACTTTATACACAATATGTTCACAACCCTTCTCAACAACGCTAGGGCAACAAACCTGCCAAGGAACACTGTCATCTATTTTACCTTCCAAAATTGTGTCCTGCATTTGAAAACAGATGTCAGGATGAAATCTTGGTGGCTGCTGGCACAAACTATGCCTGGCTACAGACCCAACACTAGAATGATGTGGACTTAGAACCATTTTATTTGTTTCTCTGGGTGCATCAACAGCTTCAAGAAATTTGTCTGAAATCACAAGTTGTATGTTGTATGTTAAATGCTATGTTTGAATGCATTGTATTTTAAATGTTGTAACGGGAAGTTTACATTAGGCAAAACAGTTCCACTCTGGCAAAAGCGTCAGAGAAGCCTGGTATTTTTCCTTTAGAGGGAGATGTGCTACCTGATGACTTATCTCTGCAAACATAAGCTGCAGAGTTCTTGCAGCAGGAAGCTGAAACTTGAGAAGCTTTCCTGTGTGGCTTTTTGGAGATGACTAGTTGCAGCAACAGTAGGGGTTGCAGAGATGGTTCTGCAATGATGAACAAGCTTAGAATCTCTCTCCGGGACCAGAGAAAGGAAGCTCCACTCAACTGCATAAAGGACTGGTCCCTATTGCTTGAAACGTTTTGCTTAGTTATTTTGTAATGTTTATCTTATCGTAGCTGGTATTTAAGACCGTTCTGCAGTAAATGCTTTGAAGTGCATTCTTGTGGTGGAGAGAATTCATGTCACACAAGGTGCAGATCAAGGATTCTGCTGAAGAACTTTTTACATTGGTCTCCTGGACCATTCCAGCTTGCAATGGTTATTAACAAGTTCCTATAGTTTTACTTACAAGGAGAAGGGGACGACAGAGGACGAGATGGTTGGACAGTGTTCTCGAAGCTACCAGCATGAGTTTGACCAAACTGCGGGAGGCAGTGGAAGACAGAAGTGCCTGGCGTGCTCTGGTCCATGTGGTCACGAAGAGTCAGACATGACTAAACGACTAAACAACAACACAGGTTTACTTGGGGATGTGGGTGGCGCTGTGGTCTAAACCACAGAGCTTAGGGCTTGCCAATCAGGAGGTCAGTGGTTCGAATCCCTGCAATGGGGTGAGCTCCTGTTGCTCGGTCCCAACTCCTGCCCACCTAGCAGTTCAAAAGCACAGCAAAGTGCAAGTAGATAAATAGGTACCGCTCCGGTGGGAAGGTAAGCGCCGTTTCCGTGTGCTGCTCTGGTTCCCCAGAAGTGGCTTAGTCATGCTCGCCACATGACCCAGAAGCTCTCTGTGGACAAACCCCGGCTGCCTCAGCCAATACAGCGAGATGAACACGCAAGCCCAGAGTCGTCCGCGACTGGACCTGACGGTCAGGGGTACCTTTACCTTTATAGGTTTACCTGTAATATCGGGGCTCCATTTTTCTTCTGTTGGTATCCATGCCCCTCTTTGGGGGCTGTGACAAGTAATGATAATTTACCATCCATCCCAGAATCATTTGTGTGTGTTTGTGCTTAGTTAGTTTTCATGCATAAAGGAGTCCAAAGTACAACAGTGATAACTGCATAAGGCTAAGCAAGAAAGCAAGAAAGGGGGGACTCTCACCCACATATAGATAATTCCCAAGGGCCAATGTGAAATGTTGAAGATCATGGATTTGTCTCTGGGCAAATGGTGTTCCCCTCTATGTATAATGACTCCCTCATGTGTAGAGAGCAGATTAAATGTGTGAATTGCAGCCAAGAATGGGCTGCAAAATGCTTATTGGACTATGAAATAAAACAGTCCAGAAAAAGTGGTTTGGGGAGTAGTAGTAATGCTGTAGCACGCTGCTCACTTAAAGTGTATTCAGAATCATTAAAAAAAAATCAATATCAATGCAAACTCAGGGAATACATGCTGTTTTCCAGGGACTGTGTTTAGACATTCAAGATAAGCTTATGATCTGTTTAATTTTTTATACACACACACATATCTGCAGGTTGCTATAGCACATGACAAAGAACACAATCCAATGGCAAAAATCCTGTGATAAAAAACAGGTTGCCATCATAAATGCAAATAATCACATCCTAATTAATGTCTAAAAGTTAAAAATATATCCGAAACAAGTAAACTCATTTGCCGTCTTAATTAAAGTCATTCATTTTTAATGGCCTCTTTCCTCTGCTTCAGCTGAATTATGCAGAAAATTTGATTTCTTATAAATCTCATTATTCTTTTTATTGGGCTAGATAGGGCCCACCTCTTGCTGTTTTGACATATGAGTATGATTATTTTTTTTCTATATTCAGTTTCATCTGTAGAATATTCGTAATCATGCTATGTGAAATATGACTGCCAACTCAACCAAAATGGGCTTCCTTCTGAGATTTGCCCTGTAAATCAGTTTGCAACTGATTATGGACTACCATGGTTCTTCATCTTCAGATCCAGTTTGGATGTTAAACTCATTGCCTCATTTGCACCAATAGCTATTTGTGTGAGTAGTGCAACATCATATAAGCTTATTCACAGCCCCAAGGAGTAAAATCATTTTGTAGGGTTTTCCGCATTCCCACTGTACCTTACTCACAGAAGTTGCAACAAGACTTCCACAAGTATACACACCCAACGTTCCTTATTAGATGCACCCAGAGAAACAAATCAAATAATTACTGTATTTTTTGCTATATAAGACTCACTTTTTCCCTCCTAAAAAGTAAGGGGAAATGTGTGTGCGTCTTATGGAGTGAATGCAGTCTGCACAGCTATCCCAGAAGCCAGAACAGCAAGAGGGATCGCTGCTTTCGCTGCGCAGCGATCCCTCTTGTTGTTCTGTCTTCTGAGATTCAGAATATTTTTTTTTCTTGTCTTCCTCCTCTAAAAACTAGGTGCGTCTTATGGTCTGGTGCGTCTTATAGAGCGAAAAATACAGTATGTGTCCATATGTTTGGTCTGTATGCAGGCTTTATTCGTGTCAGCACTCATCAGGGTTTCATTTTAAATATGTTTTCAAACACAGGGCACAATTTTGGAACATAGGAGTGAGTGATGTGTGCCATTGATTTTTAAATTCAGTTGGCATTTTGTCTGGCAGCGAGAAATGGACACCTTTAGAACAAAGAACTGTAGGTGGTGGATGGGTGGTTAAAATGGTCAGTCAAATCTGCATGGTGCTGTCCACTTTGGCAAAGAGACTCAGTGTGGTATTCAACTAAATAATGGCATGAACAGAATAACTTTCACTTGTGCACTGGGACTTTCCACCCCCTCCTTCCCTTTCATTCCCCCCATCTGCTGTGATGGTTCCTTCAGCTCTCTGGAGCAGATTTGGGAACAGCATGGGATGTGCATGGGGGAAAGAGAGGGAGGAAAAACCCAACTCACAATGAAAGTTCTCATGTGATTATTTAATTGAATACTGCCCTCAGACTAACTGAGGAGCACAGAAAAAAGTGCATAGGTAACAAAATGGATAATTTCTTTCCAAGTTAAAGGAACAATCTCTCTCTCTCTCTCTCTGTGTGTGTGTGTGTGTGTGTGTGTATTTGTTATAGTTATAATCCTAACGACACTTACCTGAGGGTATGCCCCATTAAATTCAGTGGGTCTATAAAGAGGTGTGGGATACAGCTATCAATGACAAATGAATATGTGTCATTAAGATAAGGTGGGGAATATGCAGGAGAAATGATTTTGAGGAGGATGATTGTAAAATTTGTACTGTTAAAGCGGAAAGGGGTCAAGCCATCGCAAGAGGTGTTGAACTTTTGGAAGGTTGGATAGTTACAATGGAATGGTCTCAGTGGTAGGGTGCACATTTTTATTCTTATTTATTTATGATTATTACTTTGTCAAAATAAAATAAAAAATCCAGTGGGTCTCACTTCTGATAAGGCATATTTAGAATTGCTGTGGGGCATATAGGCAGCCTCTCGCAACAAATAACTTAAAGTCAATGAACAACACTTCAAAAGGAAAGGGGAGCAACCAGGCACCTCTCAATTATTTAAAGCAATTTACGTATCTGTGTATAATCTGTGCATGTTTTTAAAGAAGCCTTTTGTTGTAGAGAACATAGGGCAAACAACATTGATAGCAAGAGGCTGTGCCATCAGCAGGGGTCATACACACAGTCAAAATGAAATCCACTTGATATCTCATGTTCAATGGATTCCTCTAAGATCCTTTAATTGGCAGCCAATCATGTAGTTACTACTTCATCAAGAAAATGGCCTATGTGTTCATTTACTAAATCTATTAGTATTTGCTAACCAGAACAAATAGTACCAAGAAAGCAGGCTAAAATGGCATCTTTTTAACAGTCCTTGAGCAATGTACCTGATGCTGAGAACTATTGTATAAAATTGTATTTACCTAGGATTCTTATAACCAGTATGGGTTAGTTCAGATTGTAGAACAATAGTCTCATTTTCACAAACAGCTGGCCACATAAGCATCTATTACTAATATACACCCTCTTTAGCCCAGGCCTGCTTCATATCTCCGCATTTTTATGCCAAATCCAATATATATTTTACCTTGGTTCCAAAAGTTCAGTTTGCATCCCCACGGGATTTCACACTACAAGTACTTATTCTGAATATTGCACAACAAATATTTAATGCTGTCTGAACAAAACTCTTCTAAGTACTGTACCTGTTTCTACTTCTCAAGCAAGGGATGCCCAAAAGTATTCTCATTCTCAGCTGAAGTGTTTTTGAGCACTTTCATCGACACTCAGACATCTGGAATCACATCATACTTCTGCAATATTTCACCTTTACCTGGTCTGCTGTCTGACATGGTGATCAGGCCTCAGCAGCTGTGAAGGAAACCATTATCACCATTTCTTTGAGGAGAATCAATATCAGATGAGGGATAGAAGATACACCTTTCAGTGTTCACACTGTACATAGCCCATTAAACATATAAATTAGATTTCTTTTGTGTTTTACTGCTTTTGTTGTTCAGAGCATTCTGGCAATCAAAGAAGCAGTGATTTGCATTCACAATCCATACGGGCATGAACTCTCCTCCAATATTACCCTCCAGAGGGAATCTAGAAATTTGAGTAACTTTAAAAATCAAACTAAACTCGATTTGCACAGATTCTTCTGTGGTCACATTGTAGTTATTCAGTCCGGTAGAACATTTAGAGCAGAGCTTTTCAAACTGTGTGTCGTGACACATTGGCGTGTTGGCTGCACTGTGTAGGTGTGTCGTGTGAACATTTCTCATGATCCTCCCAGGGCTGGGAAGGGGTTAGTTTAACCTCCAGTTTGCTAGAAAAACTGAATTACTGTGTTGCAAAATGATGCATGTCTAAAAAGTGTGTCGGCGACATGAAAAGATTGGAAAGCTCTGATTTTAGAGCATCCTGTTCTTTGGAAGTCATGCAAGTCTTATCTTTTGGAAATCAACAGTTTAGGTTTATAATTCTCCCAAGCCGTTTCCTCTAAATAAAATAAAAAGTGAAGCATTTGCCAGTAAAATATTACGTTCCCTAAAAGGCCTGAATTTCTTTGTGGCCTCATTCACATACAATGCTAAGCCAAACCATGGCTAAGCATGAATGAGCAAGCAAACTGCGGCACAGGATGTGCAGTACAGTTGCTTCACTCCTTTTGAAGTGCTGCTGCTATCATGCTTTGGTGTTGTTGTTTAGTCGTTTAGTCTTGTCCGACTCTTCGTGACCCCATGGACCAGAGCACACCAGGCACTTCTGTCTTCCTCTGCCTCAAGCAGTTTGGTCAAACTCATGCTGGTAGCTTCGAGAACACTGTCCAACCATCTCTTCCTCTGTCTTCCCCTTCTCCTTGTGCCCTCCATCTTTCCCAACATCAGGGTCTTTTCCAGGGAGTCTTCTCTTCTCATGAGGTGGCCAAAGTATTGGAGCCTCAGCTTCAGGATCTGTCCTTCCAGTGAGCACTCAGGGCTGATTTCCTTAAGAATGGATAGGTTTGATCTTCTTGCAGTCTCCTCCAGCACCATAATTCAAAAGCATCGATTCTTCAGCGATCAGCCTTCTTTATGGTCCAGCTCTCACTTCCATACATCACTACTGGGGAAACCATAGCTTTAACTATACGGACCTTTGTTGGCAAGGTGATGTCTTTACTTTTTAGCTATCATGCTACCTGGGTCTAAATGACTGTTGTGTAGTGCTAGACTTGGACTTGGGAGACCCAGATTCAAATTCCCACTTAGCCATAAAACTCACTGAGTGATATTGGGCTGGTTACAGTCTCTCAGTCTAATTTGCCTCTCAGAGTTGCCGTGAGGATAAAAATTAGGAGAACCAGGCAGGCCATCTGATTTTCTCACCTTAATATTAAACAAAAGAAATAATTTGGCTGAGCATTTTGTGTGACTCATCCCCCACTGTTTGACTCAGTCAGCCATATTCTAGATCATGGGTAGGCAAACTAAGGCCTGGGGGCCGGATCCAGCCCAATCACCTTCTAAATCCAGCCTGTGGATGGTTCGGGAATCAGCGTGTTTTTACATGAGTAGAATGTGTGCTTTTATTTAAAATGCATCTCTGGGTTATTTGTGGGGCCTGCCTGGTGTTTTTGCATGAGTAGAATGTGTGATTTTATTTAAAATGCATCTCTGGGTTATTCGTGGGGAATAGGAATTTGTTCATTATTATTTTTTCAAAATATAGTCCGCCGTCTGCCCCCAAGGTCTGAGGGACCGTGGCCTGGCCCCCTGCTGAAAAAGCTTGCTGACCCCTGTAATCTAGATTGTATAATAGCTGGACTAACACTTGGTGCATCACCCTGCAGCTTGGCTTCCAATGTTTTGAGGTCCTGAGCGAGCTGCCCTTGCTTGCCGGGCAGGTGGGCAGGTGGCCTGCCTCCCGGTTTTTGGTGGTGGCATTGCTGAGCAGAGCTCTGGCTAGTGCCTCTAAACTTGTCTATGCTGAGTCTACTGCTGCCCTGCCTTGACTGCACAGGTGTGCAGGCTCTGAGCTCTGACAAGCTATCCATCCCTGCCTGGTCAGCTGCTGCCCTGGGCAAGCAGCTGGCTGAAGCAGCAGCTTTAAGATTTGTATCAGTCTCTGGCGACAGAAATGGTCTGAGACCTGCCTCTTGCTTCAGCACGCTGAAGGCCATTTGGTCAGTGCACTAGTCTATAATTTGTAGGCATAAATACATATACAAACCGCCATATCTGGCTATAAACACAAATTAGCCAGTCAGCAATGTAAGGGTTCTAAACAAAGGGAAATGAAAAAGGCCAAAGGATACCAATCATTCCTGCCTCCAAAAGATAGTGGAGGGAGAATGGCTCATTATACAAATGTGTAGCATTATAAACACACTTAACAAACAGGGAGAAACAGCACATAGTGTTTGCAAGATTGTGGACACACAGAATTTAAGGAACATAACTGTGTGCAGGATTTCAGCCCAGACTTGCATACAAGGCTGGGGCCGAAAAATGACACAACACACCCTCCTTTTCATTCTCACTTGTCTACCATGTAACACAGCCTAGCAGCTTGTCATTTTGTATAATATTGAAGCTAGCTTTCTCCTTTTGGATAAATAAAGCCACCTGGATGCGTAGTTCCTCTCAGCAACTGCACTTTCAGGTGTAGTTGTAAAGGATTATGTTCCTGAATTTCTACAGGCTAAAAAATGTTTACCCCTTGAAAACATCTGCATCAGATTTTACAAAATAGTAAGGTTTTTTAAGATAATGTTGAAGGGTAACAGCCATTTATTGACAGGCAGAACTGTAATTCAAAGTGGACACTTCCCAAGTTTCCGTGGGACAAGAATGGAAAGATTTGAGAAATACCAGGTAACCAATCAATTATTATTTTTCTTTTTTCAATAAGCATCCAAACCTGAAACAGTTATGTGCAGCTTAGAAGCTTGTTTGGTGTGTTTTTTTTTAAAAAAAATACCTTTAGCCCACCAAGGAGCCTGCCAACAAGATCAAGAAATGATCTCCACACAGACATTTAACAATGAAATCCAGCAAAAAGGGAAAAGCTAATAAAATAGCAGGAAGAGCAAAAAGGCTATTTTAAAGAACAAGTGATCCTAGAATGGGTTTTCACCTTCCTTTTACTTTAAACTCCCTGGTGTAATTACACGGGTATAAACCACTCAAGCCAAGTTCATTGAACAATTTAATCCGTTAGCAGAGACTATTTCTCAATGACTACTTGCTTTCTATCAGGGAAAGAGGCAACTATATACAGTGGTACCTCAGGTTACAGATGCTTCAGGTTACAGACTCTGCTAACCCAGAAATAGTACCCCGGGTTAAGAACTTTGCTTCAGGTTGAGAACAGAAATCGCGCAGCAGCGATGCGGCAGCAGCAGGAGGCCCTATTAGCTAAAGTGGTGCTTCAGGTTAAGAACAGTTTCAGGTTAAGAACAGACCTCCAGAGTGAATTAAGTTGTTAACCCAAGGTACCACTGTATAAAGAACCTACAGAAAAGGCTGTTTTCAAGAAAACTCACCCAGCATGCTAGCAGAAGCTAGGGCAAAGGCTTCCACTAGCACTGAAGGGCTGTCCACCTGTTGTTTCCTGGAGGAAGAGTCTTTGATCCAGTGGATTCTTTCATCAGCACAACAGGCACCAATGAAATCAGGGGCAATTTCCCCTTCCCCACTGCAGTTACCCAGACCACCTCCAGCATTGTTACCCAGGGTCCCCCAGCCCTTGGAAGCAGATTTTAGAAACAGGTGCACACTAGATTCACACAATAACAGGGTTCAAACAAACCTCTAGTGCTGAAAAAGTTTCAGGGCCATGCAGGCTGGCTGGGCCCCCATACTGATGCGCCTTGCAGCCACCACCATTCACCTGACACTTTTTCGAAGATTCGGTGACGGATGCAGGTGGCGCTGTGGTCTAAAGCACTGAGCCTCTTGGGCTTGCGGATCAGAAGGTCGGTGGTTCGAATCCCTGTGATGGGGTGATCTCTGTCCCAGCTCCTGCCAACCTAGCAGTTCGAAAGCAAGTAGATAAATAGGTACCGCAGGAAGGCGCTGTTAACTGAGGAATTGGGGTATGGAGGTGTTACAACCCAGCATGGTAGTTCTGATCCAATTCAGCTCTCATCCCACCTCTTGCTGCTATTATTATTATTATTATTATTATTATGGACGTGTTGGCGCTGTGCTGTAAACCACTGAGCCTTGGGCTTGCCAATTGGAAGGTTGGCGGTTCGAATCCCCATGACGGGGTGAGCTCCCATTCTTCGGTCCCAGCTCCTGCCAACCTAGCAGTTAGAAAGCACACCAGTGCAAGTAGATAAATAGGTACCGCTGAGGCCGGAAAGTAAACGAGTTTCCATGTGTTCTGGTTTCTGTTACAGTGTTCCATTGCACCAGAAGCACTTAGTCATTCTGGCCACATGACCCAGAAAGCTGTCTGCGGACAAGCTCCCTTGGCCTGAAAGCGAGATGAGCGATGCAACCTTACAGTCGCCTTTGACTGGACTTAACCGTCCAGGGGTCCTTTCCTTTTTTATGTTTATGTGTAGACCTTCCATGGAAGAAGAATCCCGATTGCCCCAGAATTCCTTCTCCTAGAGATGTCTCCATTGTTTGTTTGTTTGTTTGTTTGTTTGTTGTTTGTTTGTTTGTTGGATCCTGACCCTTATTTCTGAAGTGCCTAAAAGCTGCCTACACATTTTAGAACAACAAGGTGATAGTTACTGCCCACAGGCATGAGTAAAAAGAAAACACAAATATGGCACATTTGATTCAGGTGGTAGGAAACGCAGGCGGTTTCTTACCCAACAGTAGAATAAGGGGAATAATTAATGTAAATCCCACTCTCTTTGTTTAAAAGAGGCCAGCTCTAGCTCTCCTATGGAGGCTTTTCTATGACCTCACCATTTGCTGCCTGAAAAAACTCCATCCTATTTCAGTCTTTAGCTATTGATTTTTATCTGTCTTTCCTTGTTCATTGGATTTATTAAATTCATGTTTATCTATATTGTTGGCAGTACTGCCTCAACAGTGGGGTAATTGCTAGTGTCTGTTTATTTTATTACATGCTATTTTTAAAAGTCTAGCTGGCTTAATCTAGGAGCTGAATGCAGTTAGAATATATGTGCATCCAGACCCAGAGCAGTTATGGCTGGAAAATGTTAATTCTTTGCTCTTCCTTGACTATTGGTGATCCACAGCCAACATCTTGCATTCTGCTGTTTAATATAGTATAAATGTTGATTCGAAAACCCGCTCTTCAAGACTTCATGTGAAGTGAAATTAATGTGCTCCCCAAAAGTACCCTCAAAATCTTCTTCTGTGAATGTTGACTGTTGTTGTTTAGTTGTTTAGTCGTGTCCGACTCTTCGTGACCCCATGGACCAGAGCACGCCAGGCACTTCTGTCTTCCACTGCCTCCCGCAGTTTAGTCAAACTCATGCTGGTAGCTTTGAGAACACTGTCCAACCATCTCATCCTCTGTCGTCCCCTTCTCCTTGTGCCCTCCATCTTTCCCAACATCAGGGTCTTTTCCAGGGAGTCTTCTCTTCTCATGAGGTGGCCAAAGTACTGGAGCCTCAGCTTCAGGATCTGTCCTTCCAGTGAGCACTTAGGGTTGATTTCCTTCAGAATGGATAGGTTTGATCTTCTTGCAGTCCATGGGACTCTCAAGAGTCTCCTCCAGCACCATCATTCAAAAGCATCAATTCTTCAGCGATCAGCCTTCTTTATGGTCCAGCTCTCACTTCCATACATCACTACTGGGAAAACCATAGCTTTAACTATACAGACCTTTGTTGGGAAGGTGATGTCTCTGCTTTTTAAGATGCTGTCTAGGTTTGTCATTGCTTTTCTCCCAAGAAGCAGGTGTCTTTTAATTTCATGGCTGCTGGTGAATGTTGATATAAAATATTATTCAGATATTCAGATTATTCCCGAATAATTTACATTTTATGATATTTTACTCAAATAGTATTTGCTATTTGACAGAATTTGATAGACAACATGCAGTAGTATTTGTATTTGTATTGGTTAGCTGGCATGGAATGGTATATAATATCTGTATGTATCGGTCCATTGGCATGCAATGATATTTGTTATTTCCCAGATGACAAGCAATGGTGCATAGTATCTGTGATGATAGTCAAAAGCTGATGAAATATGCAGTCTCATATTTCATGCCTCATATTTGATGCCTGCAAGGCCAAAAGTGCAATCTTAGACATTTAGTAGTAGTAGCAGCAGTAGCAGTAGTAGTATACTGCCTTTCGTCTGTAGATCTCAGGGTGGTCCACAATATCAAATTTCTAAGCAAACTGCACACAAAGTAGGTGATGAACACAATGTGGGAAGCCTTCTTGTTGATATATAACTTGATATATTTATTAATTTTGAGACCATTTTAAAAATAGTGTTGTTTCAGAGACAATCTGAATCAAGGTTCTGGAGGTGTTTATCAAAATATAGGCTTAATCTGAGATATTTTAGCCACAATGTTTCCCCATTAGCTGAACTGACAGATAGACAGCTGTATAGGAACACTAGCCGGCAATAACAGAAAGGATGGTTGAACCTCACAATCCATTTAATGAGTAGAGATGGGTGGGTATTTAATTGGTAGTTTTGGTATGAATGGTTGTCTCCTGCATATCAGGAAGGTGGACTTCTGCTTGCCTGCCTGTGATGTTGTCTTTTCCATTGCCTACACTTTCAGCACTTCAAGAAATTTGCAATACAATGAAGAAAAGCTGGCAGGAGATTTCCAGCTTCAGCATCTTGTCAGATGAATCTGCTGTCACTTCAATGTAGATGCTTGCTTTCTCAAGACATTACATAACTGCTCTGCGAGCTGATTTTGCTTTTCACGTTAGCAGAGAGAACTGGCGCAGGTTTGTGGCTGGATGTCATGGTAAATGAGATAGTAAGGTGTTCGGTTTATTTCTTAATTATCCAGCTACCCTTAGGATCTAAAAGCAAAATTGCATGAATCTTTCTTTCGGAAAATGCATTTTCCTTCTGATGCCGCAGGTCACAGCTGCATGAACAGAAATCCACAGAAAACAGTACATTGAAGAACAAGTCTGCATGTTGCAATTGGCGTTGGTTCTGGATTGACTATAGGATGCCACACATACAAATCTTAGGATCCAGAATATATGATGCATGATATCAAGTACAAATCCCTTGGCAGCATCAGCACTGGGTTGGAAGCAGTTCAAGCATCAAGTTTCCCTGCTTTAAGCCTATAGGTACCCATGGCGCATTCGTGCATGGTACATAGCTGTCAACGTTTCCCTTTTTTAAAGGGACATTCCCTTATTCCGAATAGGATTCCTCGCAAGAAAAGGGAAAAGTTGACAGCTATGGCATGGTACCTGTTCAGAATCATTTCATTACACAGCCAGAAAAGCATGGGCAAAGTCTTCATGGGAAAGGAAAGGATGTATTCTCTTGAACACACTGTGACCCATAGCAGATGTCAGAGCACCTTCTGATCTGTGATCGCTTCCACTGGCCATGTAAACAGGCCAGCTTTTCCACATGACTGCGAGTGGATGAAATGCACAAGTACACTGGTGTTCATAAATACATACAAAGGAGGCGTGCTCAGCAAGTTATAAAATACCTATTATTATTATTATTATTATTATTATTATTATTAGGCATTAGCACAGGTGAGACCTGCAACAAAACATTGCAATGTGATTTGCTGGGGCTCAGAATTCCTACCATTCCATTCCCTTCTGTTTCCATTCCCTCCCAGTTTCCTGCTTTCACCCTCCAACACTCAGCCAGCATTCCAGGGCCCATATTTACTCCTCATCAGGAACCCAGGTCCTGTTTCACCAGCTACAAGGATCTCAGGTAGTAGCGGGTTACCTTGAAGTAGGCCCCATTGAATTCAATAGGACTTACTTCTGAATAGTCACGGTTAGGGCTATGCCGTAAGACCTTGGAGAGTCTCTGCCAGTCAGTGTAAACAGTGCAGAATGAGATGGAGCCATGATCCAGTTCGGAGTAAGGCAACTTTGTATGGAATATGTAACTGAATCACAAGAGGTAAGAAAAGCCAGGAGGAACATGGGTGGTGCTGTGGGTTAAACCACAGAGCCTAGGGCTTGCTGATCAGAAGGTCAGCGGTTCGAATCCCCGCAACAGGGTGAGCTCCCGTTGCTCAGTCCCTGTTCCTGCCAACCTAGCAGTTTGAAAGCACGTCAAAGTGCAAGTAGATAAATAGGTACCGCTCAAGCAGGAAGGTAAACAGCGATTCTGTGCGCTGCTCTGGTTTGCCAGAAGCGGCTTAGTCATGCTGGCCACATGACCCGGAAGCTGAACGCCGGCTCGCTCAGCCAATAAAGTGAGATGAGCGCTGCAACCCTAGAGTCATCCGCGAATGGACCTAATGTTCAGGGGTCCCTTTACCTTTTAAGAAAAGACAAAATGTTGCAAGCCTTTGCTTCATTGTGCCTCTGTTTGAGCCATGGTGCTGTTTGCAAAGATGGTAGCCTCTAACTGGATTAGCAAGCAGTTTAGTCCAATAAAATGCGTCAGTTGCTGCCCATGCAGATTCTACTGGGAGCTTACATGGTCATTTATCCTGAGGTTAAAGAGAAGCCCCTATTTAATAAGGTTAAATTTAAATCAGGCAAATAATTTTTACCCTTTTAGAGCAAAATTTACAGGGTCAATTAAAATGCCACCCTTATTGGTAATAAACAATGCCCATAACAAAAAGCCTGAGCTTTTGAGTTAGACATAATCTTTGCATGAATTCCTTGTGCTTCAAAAGCTTTTGTACTGCATGGCGGACTATTGATGGAGCATTGCTTTGTAGTAGCAAATATACCTTTTTACTGACCCTGTGAATTTAATTAACTAGCAGCTCCCCACCACCCAGCCCAACCTCTGATTAACACCGTGGGAGTTTAATCAAATTAGAATCTGAAGCCTGTTACAGGATTACCATTTCAGGTTGACTGGTCATATAAAAACAAGCTCCAATAGCATCAGAGCTTTTACAGTTCTCTCAGCAAATATTTCTTAGAGAATAAAATGGCTGCTTTCTCGTTTAGTCAGTCCATTTAAGGGTATGCAAAAATAAATGCATGCTCATCATCGGATGTCAGACCTTTAGGCACCAGGCAAAAACGTTCCTTTATAACCAGGCCTTTGGTTTATCTGATTGACATCCTATGCCCTTTTAAAATGTGGCTCTTTCGGGGGGCGGCGGTTATTGGGTTGTTTTATTTTGATTATATATACTGTGGTTTTTATGTTGATCTTTTCTGTGAACTGCCCTGAGATCTCCGGGTATAGGGCGGTATATATATAATAATAATAATAATAATAATAATAATAATAATAATAGATGAGATTTTAAAACAGGCCAACTGAGAGTCATGTTGCAAGGTAGATAAATCTAAACTGTTATTGATCACAGAATGAGAAATGAATCAGACAGTGTCCAAAATTATCACAGATAAAATCAGCAACTTACTGTTAAGTTACTATCATTGATCGCTACCCTACAATGCCTGGTTGTATTTTACTGCATAATCGTATCAGATTATATTTCACCCATGGATCTAGCCAAGACATTTAATAAATCCATGACAAACATACAACAGCTTTTAGGAAGAATGGAGTAAACAGTTGAGGAATCAGACACCCATTAAGGTTTACAGAGTACATATATATATAGGGGCAAGCAATGCGCAACTGATTAAAGGATTGGTGGAGTTAACGGTAAAGAAATGAGGACAGATAGTAACCATACATGATATGTAGAAATTAAATAGCCATAAGGGTAAAGATAAAGGGGCCCCTGACCATTAGGTCCAGTCGTGACCGACTCTGGGGTTGCGGCGCTCATCTCACTTTATTGGCCGAGGGAGCCGGCGTACAGCTTCCCGGTTATGTGGCAAGCATGACTAAGCTGCTTCTGGCGAACCAGAGCAGCGCACGGAAACGCTGTTTACCTTCCCACTGGAGCGATACCTATTTATCTACTTGCGCTTTGATGTACTTTTGAACTGCTAGGTGGGCAGGAGCTGGGACCAAGCAACGGGAGCTCACCCCATCACAGGGATTCGAACCGCCGACCTTCTGATCAGCAAACCCTAGGCTCTGTGGTTTAACCCACAGTGCCACCCGTGTCCCTTAAATAGCCATATGTTACTATAAAACCATACCCACTGAGCATACACAATTATGTGGCCCTATGTTCTGTTTCGTAAGACTTTAACAGCATGTTTCTAGTCCTCCATATGGGACACGGAAGGTGCTGTGGTCTAAACCACAGAGCCTCTTGGACTTGCAATTGGAAGGTCAGCCATTTGAATCTGCTTGACAGTGGTGAGCTCCCATTGCTCTGTCTCAGCTTCTGCCAACCTAGCAGTTCAAAAGCACGCCAGTGCAAGTAGATAAATAGGTACTGCTTCAGCAGGAAGGTAAACAGCATTTCCATGCATTCTGGCATTTGTCACTGTGTTTTGTTGCACCAGAAGCAGTTTAATCATGCTGGCCATGTGACCCAGAAAGCTGTCTATGGACCAACGCCAGCTCCCTCAGCCTGAAAGCGAGATGAGCGCTGCAACCCCATAGTCGCCTTTAACCGTACCATCAGCTCTGGTCCCATAGCAGATGTGGTGGGTATGCACAACCCTATTGGCAACATGGTGCTTTTTGGTGTAGCGGCCGCCTGGAAGTATTCAGCACCTCTGAAACACTGCCCCCTTGGCCATGAGACAGTGAAGCTGGTTACCATATGTTTTGCTCTATAAGACACACTTTCCCCCCTCCTAAAAAGTAAGGGGAAATGTGTGTGTGTCTTATGGAGCGAATGCAGGCTGCGTACCTATCGCTGAAGCCAGGAGAGCAAGAGGGATTGGTGCGCACTTTGGAAACTACATAGAGACGAAGGATGGAGGAATTACACCCTCTCCCACAACTCTATATGCTTTTCAAGGCTCAGATTATTTGTCTGGGATCCAACATTTACTCATATCTCGTGAAAAAAGCCAAGTCTTTGTGTGCACATGCCTCCTTTTCTCTGTCTCTCTATGGGAGGGACTGATCTGGGGAGGGGGGATAAGTGACTGGAGGGGCTGGCACCCACAGCACTCCCTCAAAAATCCAGATATACCCATTAGTCCAATAAGGTAGGCAGTCCCTGGCTTAGCGTTACATCCAGCGTCATGGAGCATGTTTATGTTTGTTACAGTTTATTTGCCCCATGTATTCTGATATTAGCTGGTCAGGATAAGCAGGACATTTTTGAGTGAATGACTCAAGCCCTCCTTCGTGTGCACAGCAAATGAAGCTTTTGCCCTGTCATAAAAACAGCAGCAATGGAAACCAGACCAACCAGAGGCGACTCAGCAGTGTTTATGTAAACCACTTTGCTTGAGAGAACACAGTGCAATAATTTCCATTAAGTTGCATTTTCAAAGTGACAGCCTACAAAGCCCTGAAGAGATTAGCCAATAACAAAGATTTCCTCCCTGGGCCCAGTCTCTTCACATTCAATGAGGAGACAAAACACATCTTAGTCAAACAAAATGTGTAAATTATTGTGTCTGCTTAAGAGGCATCACTGTGTGAAGTGATTTTCTCGAGATCTTGAAGCTAAAAAAGAAAAAGAGGCTCCTTTCCTTTCTTCTGAATAGCTTAGCCAACCTCTTGTGGCCACCTTGATACATATCCTTCTTCGTATTATGTATTCAAACTGTTCAATTTAGGGTTTCTTGAGGGGGTGCTCCCAGCATTTAAAGTAAAATGACAGAGAAGAGGTCCTATGTTTAGACAATCCTAAGTTGATGCATCTTACAAAAGAGGGAGCTGTCATTAGAAGTATTATTATAAATGATATTTATTTTAACTGATGGAAATCATGCAGAGTGACTTGCAGACACAATCGAGTGACTTAGCAGAGACAAATTCATAGCATCCATTGATTTCTTTATATAGCCATCCCTTGAAAGTGGGAAAAACTGAATTAGAAGAAAGAATAGAATAAAAACACCCGAGCGTGAAGATGTTGTTGTAGTCATGTTGATTCCACAAATCAAGATGCAGAGCAGGAGAGAGAATGCAGAGACAATGCCTTTTACTTGACTCCACTCATTCAATATGCCATTTTGTCATTGGATGAGGTTGATGGTAAACCTTGAAATCAGCAATAAGGCTTCCAGGCTAGCACCTTAGATAATTTGACCACATTAAACCACCCAAGCTATATTACAATACATGTGTTGTAGATGTGGCTGCCTTTGAAGAGTAGTTAGAAATTACAACTGGTATAAAATGTAAAAAGGGACTTTTCTGTGATGGCTCCCACATTATGTAATTACCATTAATGACATATGCCCTGGAAGGGAAGCCACCATTATTGTCAATATAAGCTTCCCCGCAGATGCAAAGGCAAGCCACTGTGGCAGTAGGAAAGAGACTGATTCAGACAGGGACAGAGTCCCATTTCACTTCCCCCATTCCACAGCCCTGATCTTGAATCTCTCTCTCTCTCTCTCTCTCTCTCTCTCTCTCACACACACACACACACACACACACACAGTGGTACCTCGGGTTAAGTACTTAATTCATTCCGGAGGTCCCATCTTAACCTGAAACTGTTCTTAACCTGAACTACCACTTTAGCTAATGAGGCCTCCTACTACTGCCACACCGCCGGAGCACGATTTCTGTTCTCATCCTGAAGCAAATTTCTTAACCTGAGGTACTATTTCTGGGTTAGCAGAGTCTGTAACCTGAAGTGTATGTAACCTGAAGCATATGTAACCCGAGGTACCACTGTATAATCATTGACACAGTTAACAATCACATCTACTTTATTTGACTCCTAAACACCAATAAGGAGCTTAACTTAGGTCCAAGGAATTTCAAAGGAGGATTTTTCTCCCACAACCCAAAGAAGCAATGCTTCGTATTCTCGGGGCAACTGGAAAAATCCATTCATTTCCTGCATCCGAGGACCAAGCGCAAGACGATCGCTTAATTAACATATAATCCCTTATTAGCCTCCTGCACAGCATGGTACCTTTCCTTTGCAAATCTCTGAATATAAAGCAGCTTGGGCTATACAGTCTGCTTTGGCAGGCAATGTTCAATAATAATAAAAAGATCTCTGAAGATGCTGGCTTCAGCAAGACCCATTCCTTGCCCCCATTCACAAGGCACCCATTTATTTCAAAGCAGGCCTGCCTCATACCCACCAACCTGCTCACCCTGAAGCATCAAGAGGCGCTTGGAGAAGTTTCTCATGAAGAGTGCAATATTCTGCAAGAATATTACAAGCCACTGCAGATCTGTTTAGTGCAGCCAAGGATGTTTAATTGGGAAGGAACCAAAATTCCTCTTCTCAGAGGCAGAAAGAGATATTTATTACAACTGTTGTAGGGTTGTAAATAGCACATATGTTCACGTTCCCCATCCACCTTGCCACCACTCTGTCTTTCCTGATGTCCATCGTTCAGCCAGGACACTGAGGTCCAGCTCTGAGGGCCTTCTGGCAGTTCCCTCACTGCAAGAAGTGTGGTTACAGGGAACCAGGCAGAGGGCCTTCTTGGTAGTAAATTATTAATAAATTATTATTATTATTATTATTATTATTATTATTATTATTATTATTATTAAAGCCACTGCAGCTTAGCTTAAAAAAATTGTCCCTGATTCCCCAAGTAGGAGCCATTCCAAGCCCTGTTTCTTCATCGTCAAAAAGTATCAGACTCACAAACCCATGAAATGCAGGCCCTTCCCACTTTACCTGCAAGCTACCCTATGTGCAGGGAGCACTGAAAGGGGGTATCTAAGAATCTCAATGCAATTGAACACATAGCCATATAAAGCAGAGCAGCGGGGGAGGCATATCTGTGGCCCTCTGGAGTTTGCTGAACTGCAACTTCCACCATTCCTTTAAAAAAAAAAGCAATTTCAACATAACAAATTATCAAACCATATATTCCCCCCTTTTTTTCTACCCCCTTCCATTCCTCCCTCCCCCTCCCACCAGGGACTTCCCTTTGCTCCTCTCTCTGATTTCTCTACGCATATTATTCTCTGCATGTTATAAAGTTATACGTATCCTTACCTTATCTATCTATCATGTTATCAACCAATAAATTTGTGTATGTTGGTTCAAAACCTGCCAAGGAGTCCAGTCCAGTTCATTTTGCTGTCTTTTTGGATAATTTGTAAAAAGCTCCCATTCTTCCTTAAAGTCACAGTTGTCCTTGTCCCGCAGTTTATACGTAAATTTAGCCAACTCTGCATAGCTCATCAATTTTTCTTGCCACTGTTTTTTCATTGGGATTTCTTCATTCTTCCATCCTTGCACAATCAAGATTCTTGCTGCTGTTGTAGCATACATAAATAAATTCTTTGTTTTTCTTGGCAGGTCTTGTCCTACAATCCCTTAAAAAAATGCTTCTAGGTGTTTTTTTACAAATGTCATTTTAAACATTTTTTTTCCAATTCATTGTATATCATTTCCCAACAATTTTTAACTTCTCTACATTCGCCCCACATATGATAAAAAGTCCCTTCTTTTTCTTTACATTTCCAACATATGGAATGGTGGAAGTTGTTGGAAACATATCAGACTACAGTGCTCTGCACAATGTCATTCCTAAAGACTGGCCCTCCCCCTGCCCACCACCCATTTTTTTCCTTTGTTTTGCACAATTGGCGTTTCTCTGTCTTGAGAGACAATGAAGTGCACCTCTGTGGGCGAAGTCAAACTGCTGCATCATCAGCACTAAAGTAACCTCCCCGGAGCACAAGCCTGGGCAGTGTGTATGGAGGTCATGGGTTGCCCAGACTACAAGACTCCTTTCGGCCCTCTGATGTGGTCCAAAGGAAACGAGCCTGGCTGCAGGAGTTGCCAGAAGGAGGTGTACAAGGAACCATCAGACTGTATTAGGGACTCCACTCCAGATTTGTGTAAGGGTTTACTCCATAGTCTTTTCCTCTCCCGAAGATATCCCACAATGACATTGAATGCCAGGAACTAACAGAAGCAGCAGAGAAAACATGTTCCCCGCTTAACTTGGGCATATGAAATTGACCACAATTATCTTGAATTTTTTTTTAATCCTCAAGAAAGAAGAGCACTTTCGCTGGCCAGGTTTAATTCAAATCCTTCAAACCTCCTATGGGGAAGGTTCTCAGGAATGGTAGAAGGGGAAAGAATTTGCCCATGTGAAGACCATCAGGTGGAAACTCTTACACATATGGTTCTTAAATGTAAAGTATATGTTGATCTCCACCAGCAGTTCCTAGATCAACTCTGCACCCCCAAATGGAAACCAGAGTTAGAGGTCATACATTTTCTATTACTGGGGAATAATCAGGAGCTCACCAAGTTAGTGGCTAAATAGCTTTATCTGGTTTTTTGTCGTCAAAACACATTGCAGACTTCTGATGTCCCTGGAGACCTAGAGATGTAATGTTAGACTGCTTTGCCTCTTTCATTTGACAAATGTTTTGTGTCACTGGGAAGGTGGGAATTCTGTATTGATTTGCTATGGATGTTTGTATGTGATGCCAATAAAAGGTTTGATGATGATATCCCACAAGGCAGTGGAGATTTAGGATCAGAGTTGTCCTTCTCCTAGATGGGCTACCTTCCCAAATTGATGAGCCCCATCTGCCCCTCATTTCCCTCTATGACACATGCAGAAACTTGACCTTTGGGCCCACTATTGCTCTTGTCTACTCAATCATCCAGTGTCTACCACTAACTCATTGAAGGATTGAGACTCATCAGCTACCCTCACCTAGTTTAGCTGGCCCAGGGTGTGACCGCTGTCACATACTGTCAGTTTCTAGGAGCCGGAGGTGAGAGTTGAGTGGTAGGGTTGCCAAGTGTCCTCTTTTTCATGAGAACGTAAAATGAGAGTTGTCATAGCGATCCATAGTAGAAGTCGGCAAATGTGTCCTCTTTTTTGCTCTTCAAAATATGGGGAAGACAAATTACTGCAGAAGGAACACAACATGTCCCCTACCAGAGGTATCACCCCTTACCTAATACCCCAAACATTTTTTAAAGTATTCTAGCAATACACACCTGTGCTTCAGGAACAGATGGGGGAAATCTTCTCATCCTCATTGAATACACATGCTCCCTCATTTGAAAGATAACAAATCAGCTGACTGCCAGAGGGGGTTTAGATTTGCTATATCTTGCCTTAAAGGGTTGATTATTGGACTTGAAAACCAACTGTGTAGCTTCCAAGTTTGCTTCAACAACAAAAGCAAAATGTTTGGGTTCCTCTTCTGTTGCAAATTTGTCTAGACCCTCTTTGAACCCTGGTAAAATATCGGTATATCTTCTAGTGTTTAATGCTAAGCCTCAGAGCCGCACAAGCTAACACAACAAGCTAATAAGGGCAAATAGATCTATTAGTCGACTCCATGCAGAGCTCATGACGACAACCCTCTAGTCTTAATTATTGGTTTAAATTGCCACAAAAGGGCAGAGCTGACAAAGAGGGAAATGGTGTAGTCTAAGGAGCTCCATTCTGAAACCAAAAAGAAAATATCTCACCCATCCTTTGAAGCCCACCTACGGGTCTATTACTTTTTGCACAGCAACAAAACAAGTAATTACAGTCTAGTTAAGCTAATGAATACGCCAGCCATGTAGTCTGCAACCTTCCTATCAGGAGCAAGGAGCAATTGCCACAGGTAAGTGGCCAAGTAGCAGATTCAACATGCCTTTCATGCCCTCTGGCACTGGCTTTGCCACACAGACAACAGATGTAATAAAGGTTTTAGTCACAAGACTATAGGAAGCTGCTCTGAACTGCATCAGGCAATTGGTCCATTTAGCTCAGTACTGTCTACAACTGAAAGTGTCTCTCCAGGATCTAAGAAGACATGGATTTCTCCCAGCCTTAACTGGAGATGTCAATTATTGATCCTAGGACCTTCTGCATACAAAGAAGATGTTCTAGAGCAAATCAGAACTCTTATGAAGTGGTGAATGAATCATAACTGACTCACTAACTTATGAGACCCTCATTTGTCTGATACATATTTATACTGCTGCATGAACTTTTGGAGAATGAAAGTACATATGATTAGACCATAGTCTCCTGGGGTGGGAGGACAGCAAGAACCAGGACACTGAGGTCCAGCGCCAAGGGCCTTCTGGAGGTTCCCTCACTGCGAGTAGCGAAGTTACAGGGAACCAGGCAGAGGGCCTTCTCGGTAGTGGCACCTGCCCTGTGGAACGCCCTCCCATCAGATGTCAAATAAATTAACTACTATCTGATGTTTAGAAGACATCTGAAGGCAGCCCTGTTTAGGAAAGTTTTTAATGACAGATGTTTTGATGTGTTTTTACCCTTTGGTTGGAAGCCGCGCAGAGTGGCTGGGGAAACCCAGGCAAATGGGCGGGTATAAATATTATTATTATTATTATTATTATAATTGCGAAAGGCTGGGCTGGATGAATCCCAAGCCGGAATTAAGATTGCCGGAAGAAATATCAACAACCTCAGATATGCAGATGACACAACCTTGATGGCAGAAAGTGAGGAGGAATTAAAGAACCTTTTAATGAGGGTGAAAGAGGAGAGTGCAAAATATGGTCTGAAGCTCAACATCAAAAAAATGAAGATCACGGCAACTGGTCCCATCACCTCCTGGCAAAAAGGAGGGGAAGAAATGGAGGCAGTAAGAGATTTTACTTTCTTGGGCTCCGTGATCACTGCAGATGGTGACAGCAGTCACGAAATTAAAAGACGCCTGCTTCTTGGGAGAAAAGCAATGACAAACCTAGACAGCATCTTAAAAAGCAGAGACATCACCTTGCCAACAAAGGCCTGTATAGTTAAAGCTATGGTTTTCCCAGTAGTGATGTATGGAAGTGAGAGCTGGACCATAAAGAAGGCTGATCGCCGAAGAATTGATGCTTTTGAATGATGGTGCTGGAGGAGACTCTTGAGAGTCCCATGGACTGCAAGAAGATCAAGCCTATCCATTCTGAAGGAAATCAACCCTAAGTGCTCACTGGAAGGACAGATTCTGAAGCTGAGGCTCCAATACTTTGGCCACCTCATGAGAAGAGAAGACTCTCTGGAAAAGACCCTGATGTTGGGAAATATGGAGGGCACAAGGAGAAGGGGACGACAGAGGATGAGATGGTTGGATAGTGTTCTCGAAGCTACCAGCATGAGTTTGACCAAACTGCAGGAGGCAGTGGAAGACAGGAGTGCCTGGTGTGCTCTGGTCCATGGGGTCACAAAGAGTCGGACACGACTAAACAACAACAACAATTATTATTATTTCCCGATAGGGAGGGCAAGCTTCACTTAATTGTGTGTGTGTGTGGCATCACATGTTTGATGTGTGTGCAACGTTGCATCATCTGGAGGAGGTTGAGTACTCTGATGGAGCTAGAAACTGAAGCTGTGCCACACTCAACTCCACGATTGGTCTCCTCTGTCCCCTCAACATTGAGGGAGCCAAGCTCCCTTCCAACAAATACTGAGTGAAAATAAAGTTGACAGACAGAATGCTTTGGCAGGATATGGCTTTAAAATCAAAGATGTGAGCTAAGCTCAGGTTTAGCAAAGTAACTCGTAATTAATTTCCATGAGAGCTAAGGTCTTGCAGTATCTGTTGGAATTCTGCCAGGGTCAGAGGAATGTGCCACAGCGTAGGCACCGGCAGATATTCCTGGCGACCTCCCTGCGTCTCCCTCTGCTGATAAGCAGGCGAGGTCTCGGCG
>JAXCMG010000159.1:261525-273590 GCA_034642415.1 Podarcis siculus | reverse complement strand
GCTTGCTACTCTCTGTTGTGTCTTTGTCTCTGACTTAGACACTGCTTTAACCTGCTTTGAGTTGTTAACAATAGCAACACATGCAACAGCTATGTTAGCAAACTCTTTTGAGTACCTCTTCGGTGGTACACCCTTCGTTGCTCTCTCAGACCTACGTAAGAGCTGCTGCTCTTCTCTGCTTTCTGGTTCAGCCTCTGAACTCTCTGGAGAACCAGTACTAAGCTTAATCAGTGGTTCATCCTTCTCTTCTGAGGGTCTAGTCATTATGTGAGATTTCCTCTCAATGACTGTGACAACTGAGCTGTCTGAGCTATCGCTGTCATCATCAGTACTACTGAACTCAATAAGATCAAACTCATCATCATCATCATCATCCTCTGTGGGATATTCGTGAAGAATCACTCTCTCCTGTTCAGGAGCACTCTCTAGAAACTTTGTGAGAATCACCTGACCAGATTCAGACAAAATTACTCTGTAGAGACCTTTTTCATAACCCACGAAAATGCCTCTGGCATTCTTTACTCCACCTGGAGCTTCTGTTCTCACATGAGACCCGAAAACCTCGAAATAGGAAACAGAAGGTTGTCTATTGAACAGCTTCTCAAAAGGAGAAATTCCCAAGTCTGTTGAGACTTTTCTCAACCACACGTGAACATAGGACATTAACGACTCCGCCCAATATTCATGTGGCAAATGTGAACTAAGCAATTGGGCATTCATTCCCCTTTGCAACTCTTTGTTCACTTTTACACAGACACATTTCTTCCATGCTTCTTCGGAACTAGCAAGTTTGTGTCTTATCCCTTTTTCCTGCAGGAACCTCTGGAAATCCTGTAAAAGAAAAACTGGCTTGTCATCTGTGAAAAGACAATCAATGTTAGCATCATGCATACTTTTAACCTTGTCACAAAACTCCTGAAACTTTTCTAAAGTTTCCTGCGGTTTCTCCATCAAATAAACCCAAGAATAATTAGTGAAAGAATCCACACACAAAAGGTAATATTTTGCATTGCCTCTAGATGGCGCTAGAGGACCAATCACATCAGCATACACCCGCTGAAATGCTCTGTTGACCTTCTTAGCCACCTTCCGGGTGTCCTTGTTGGTCAGACCTGCAAGAGAAATTGCGTTAGAGTCAAAAGAATTACATTTCATGTAATCACTTTGATCAAAAGTCAACAAATACAGTCCATCTTTCTCTTTGGCAGTAAGAAACAGTTCTCCATCTTTGTAGATCTTGCAACTTTTAGCATCATAGGACAGTTTTAGTCCTTTCTTCGCAATCTGCGACACACTTAGCAGATTAAATCTCAGTTCTGGAACCAGGTAAACATCACTTATAGTCAAGTTCAGACTCTCAAGATACACAGTCCCAATTCCGGTCGCTTCCAGCTCTTGACCGTTGGCCTGTTTCACAGTGAAGCTTTGCTTCTTCAACGTCGAAAACAGTTGTCTGTGTGGGCAGAGATGCTTCGTGGCGCCCGTGTCGATTATGAACGCGTTCCCAACATCTGGCGTGGTTCCTTTCGCCATCATAGCCTTTGCAGGTTTCACCTCGCACTTGGTACGGCCTTTGCCTGACGCCTCAGGCTTCATCGAGCTGTTCTTGGCTCCTTGTGACTGTCGTGGCTTCCTACAGTTCCGCTGTAGATGCCCAGTCTGTCCACAATTGTAGCATCGGACAGCACTCAATGCTACAGCATGCTCTCCAGTAGCATCAGCAGTGGGAAGATTTGAACTCTGTTCTTGTCTCCCCCTGTCCTTCACTTCCAGTGCAGCAAGTCTGTCGTGTTCGTTCAGGACCACCGCATAGACCCTCTCCGAGGTTAACTGAGCGACCGGTAGCGAACCAAGCTGACTGGCAACGGATTTGTAAGTCCGATTCAGGCTGTTTATCACCATGAAGCAAAACACTTCCTCCTGTAGACGGAA
Organism: Podarcis siculus; assembly: GCA_034642415.1. Classification (NCBI taxonomy): domain Eukaryota; kingdom Metazoa; phylum Chordata; class Lepidosauria; order Squamata; family Lacertidae; genus Podarcis; species Podarcis siculus. The sequence goes on along the minus strand of JAXCMG010000159.1, from coordinate 271,658 downwards.
ATTGCGTTCCACCATCTGTTGACGCAGAAACTTCATTTCTGTCAGGTGCGCTTGGACATCTCCGTCAGGTGCTAATCTCAGATTGGTCAACTTCTCAAAATACAGCAACGCTGAAGAACCTGCATCTCTCTGATGTGTTCTTCTCAGCGTGTCCCAAACCCCTTTCGCATTTTCTAAATGCTGAATATGCACCAATTGGGAATCTGACACACACAGAATTATAGCAGTCCTTGCTTTCACATTCTGTGATTCCCAAGCACGCGTTGGTGCTGCTGGAATGGGGTTCTCAATCACCCCAAACAGTCTCTGATTCTGCAGCAGGGCCTTCATCTTTACAGACCAAGATGCATAATTGTCATTGGTCAGGAGGGGTGGAGAAGGCAAGGCTCCCCCCTTCTTAGCATCCATTTTGAGTCCAAGCATCCAGCTCACACTCTCAAACAAACTGTAAAATCCAACAGTTGTTTTTTTCTTCCTCAGGCAGGCAAACTGCAAGTTGTTTACGCTCTTTGGCACCTGGCAGCTAAACTCTGGCTGCTACGGAAAGTCCCTCCAAGAGCACGTAAACTTGTAGCCAAAACATTCTCTGCTTTTGATTCGCTTTCCCAGGCTCACATTCACAGTCCAGCCCCTTTGCTAGTAACTTTCCAACTTTCCGTTACTTAGCAACAGTGCATATAGGACTTCTTATCTTAACCACAGGAATTTGTGGAATGCAGGCTGAGTCTCCAAGCTGCAGCCTCCTCTATCAGAGCTGTGTGTTTTCTAAACGCAGCTCTCTGTGAAGCAGGGAATTAATCAAACTGCGTTCACACTTTAAGCCCGAAATGCAGCATACCTTGAGCCTTCTTTGCCTTTGAAAAGACGTTCCTCTGGGTCCAGCGTTCTGTGCAGCTTCTGGCTGTTCTCAGACGCTTATCTTCTCCCCCGGAGCAGAAGAGGACACATCATCAGCCTCTCATCCAGAGGTCGATGGATCGAAACCATCCGAATGCTGCCACTGTTGGAATTCTGCCAGGGTCAGAGGAATGTGCCACAGCGTAGGCACCGGCAGATATTCCTGGTGACCTCCCTGCGTCTCCCTCTGCTGATAAGCAGGCGAGGTCTCGGCGATTCTTCTCAGACGTGTGAGAGGAACACACCGTTCTTCCTCTCTCCCCTTTGGTGTCCCCCAGGGAGGGGAAAGAAGCAGACAGAAAACTATTTACATCATTTATTTTCTGTCTCTCATCTCAGTACAGAGAATCATGTCTGCACTCAACAACAGCAAGAAGAAACTCCTCCCAAGTACATCCTGTACAGGTCATATGACACACTGAGCTAACATCCAGTGCTCAGTACAGAGAAAAGGCTCCACCTCTTCTCCAACAGTACAATCCCAGACATCAACATTGAGTCTTGCATTCCAGCCATTTGGAGCTGGCTTTTGCCTTGGTGCTTTTTCCTGACAGTATCTGCCTGATAATCAGGGTTAGTAAAATTCGTAACATCTAAAGCAGTGGTTCTCAGCCATTTTTAACCACACCCCACCTAAGCATCTCTAAAATCCTGATGCCCCGCCCCCTGTGACATATAATTCTTATTATTCAAAAAGTGAACACAATTCATGTGGAGGAAACCTAAAAGGCCATTAACTTGGTCTAAACAAGCTTCCAAAGGTACAGTTCTGCTTTAATCTAGCAGTTCAGGGTCTGTGCCAGGCTTATCTTGATTATTTTGTCTAGCAATCGTTTTGCAACATGTTTGATTTCTTCTTTCAACCTTGCCTCTTAGGGACCTTTAAAGTGATATTAAATTGTTCAGGAAACCTCTATGAAAGTGAAAACTGACCAGAACAAAGACAAAGTTGGGAGAGTAGAGTTGAAAGTGCAAACGAGATCAGACACCACTAACAAATAATATGCCTTTCTTAATGGAGAAAGACAGTTCAACAGAGGTGTGTGTGTGCGTTATACCATAACCTTTGTGAGCAAAACTTTTCCTTACGGTGGATAACAACCTCCAGGTGCTATATCCCTGAAAGTAGTTACAACATGTTCTGAAACAAAACACAGAACTTCCTGCTGGGATGTAATATCACGTTTCAGCACTTTTGGACTGCTAGACTCAGAAATGTCAAGTGCAATTTAATTTTTTTAAAAAAACTAGAGAAAAATCAGGTCTTTCTAGTCCTTTCATAATAATGCATCTTACTTACTGAACCATATGTACTTCCTTTGCTATTCAGGGAAATAGCAGCAGCAAGAGCAGCACCCCAGTGCACCAGCTGGCTAATGTAGCAAAATAAAAGGTTTCGCTTCCATCCTGTTTATACCAAAAGCCATGATGGGGTGGCAAGAGCGGGGACTGTAGGGCCACACAAATGAACCACTTAAGCATCCTCTCAAGAATAGGAGGAGGTTCAAAACATAGCAGTCCATATGTCCCTCCTTATACTTGGAATCAAAAAAATGGGGTTGCAGACCCTCTCAGCTGTTACATTTGGCAGAGGGAGACTGGTAGTTGTACTGCGTTCGAAAGCTAAGGGTGGTAGAGGCCCAGGAAAGGATATTCCCAGTACCAGCCCTTTAATATGTAGCTTGTTTGTACATGGACAGCTCAAAGGATTAGAGGGTGGCGCTCAGTGCTTTTTTTTTTAAAAAATTATACTTTTCAGATATCTACATTCCACTGATTTTACAGTCATTTTGACATTTTAAAACTTGACTTCCTCCCCCCCTTTCTCAGTTCCTTAAATTTATTTTTAATATCTTCTGCATATCCAAATTCACTTAACTTACTCATTTATTTATCTTCTTTTAAAAAAGAAACTCTTATGTAACTGCAGGTTATTACAACGTTGTTAATCTGCTTACAATTTATCCGTAAATATTCAATGAACCATTTCCACTCTTTTATAAAAAGTTTGTTATCTTGATTTCTTATTCTTCCGGCAAGTTTCGCCATTTCTGCGTTTTCTGTAAGTTTTGGTATCCATTTTATTCCTTCCATTTTTGGGCAAGTAACATTCTTGCCGCTGTAGTGGCATACAGTGGTACCTCGGGTTACATACGCTTCAGGTTACATACGCTTCAGGTTACAGACTCCACTAACCCAGAAATAGTACCTTGGGTTAAGAACTTTGCTTCAGGGTGAGAACAGAAATTGTGCAGCAACAGCAGGAGGCCCCATTAGCTAAAGTGTTGCTTCAGGTTAAGAACAGTTTCAAGTTAAGAACGGACCTCCGGAATGAATTAAGTACTTAACCCGAGGTACCACTGTACATGAATAAGTTTCTATACAATTTAGGTAGTTCTGTCCCTATAATTCCCAAGAGAAAGTCTTCGGGGGGGGGGAGTTTGCAAATGTTATTTTGAACATCTTTTTCATTTCATTGTATATCATTTCCCAGTAAGCCTTAGGTGCTCAGTGCTCCCCCCCACTCCCCAGAAAATGAAGTGCTGGTATTCACCAGCAAGTAGGTGGAGGGATCAGTGTGTGGGAGTGACTTCTTCTGCCGCTGTCTCCCACCTCCTTCCCCCACCATTATGTCTTCATCTTCTTTCTTCTTTGGCAATCATTCGTAGCCATGTAAGACTGTCTTCCATAAACATGGTTTTAACAATGAGACTGTACGTGATATGGAAGCCAATTCTGGGTCCACACGTCTTTCCACAGTGGGGACATTGGTTTCTGGGTGGGAGTTGATCACGGTGTGGATTTGCCAAGCATGCCTTCTTCTTAGCACGTTTCTCCCTTGCGTCCTGAGTTTGAGTGTCTTCAAAGCTCATGACACCTTTGGTAAAGGCTGTTCTCCAACTGGAGCACTCGCAGGCCAGTGTTTCTCACCATAAAAAAGCACAGATGGTGCCAAGGTTGCAGGTTCGATCCCTGCATGGGACAGCTGCATATTCCTACACTTGGACTAGATGATCCCCAGGGTCCCTTCCAATGCTATGATTCTATGCGGCCCCTCCAGAATTTGGGTTCATGGAATCATGGAATTGTAGAGTTGGAAGGGACCATGAGGGTAATCTAGTTTAACCCAAAGTAATGTAGGAATCTATTGCTCAATGTGGGGCTTGAACGCAGAACCCTGAGATGAAGAGTCTCAAGCTGTACTGACTGAGCTATCCCTTGGTTGTGGAACTCCCTGCTTACTTTTCAGTGAATGCTGAAGACACGCCTTTTCACCTTTGACACCTGAAACGTATATTTTTAAGACTCACCCTATAATAAGTTGTTTTGAATCATTTTTAACATTTTAATTTTAATTTGTTGCAACCCGCCCTGGAACACTTGTTGTACCTAATGTCAACCATACATATTTATGCATCTGAACTCTAGACTGGAATTCATTTATTCTTATTTTTAAATGGGGACAGATAGTTGAGGTGAGGAAATCATGCCCCCTCTGGAAATTGATGCCCAAAGCAACTTCTTCCCAGGGTAAGCGTATCATTTGTTTCAATATTACACAGCAATGCACCGAGCTGGTGATTTCAAATACAGTCATACCTTGGTTCTTGAATCCGTTCTGGGAGTCCATTCAACTTCCAAAAACGTTCGAAAACCAAGATGCAGCTTCCGATTGGCTGCAGAAACTTCCTGCACTCAATTGGAAGCTGCGTCGGACATTCAGCCTCCCAAAAAAGTTCGCCAACCGGAACACTTACCGTATTTTTCGCCCTATAGGACGCACTTTTTCCCCTCCAAAAATGAAGGGGAAATGTGTGTGCGTCCTATGGGGTGAATGCAGGCTTCAGGAAGCTATCCACAAGCCTTGGGAGCCTGCTGGAGTTCCCGCCGGGCTCCCTAGGCTTGCGGATAGCAGCCTGCCTCCCGAAACCCGGGGCGTGCAGCGGAGCGTGCCCCAGCCTTCGGGCTTCGTGCAGCTCTCCGCAAGCCATGGGAGCCCGGGGCGAAGTCATGCCAGTCTCCCACGGCTTGCGGAGAGCTGCCTGCATCCCAAAGCCGGGGGCGCGCTGAGCTCAGCGTGCCCCGGGCTTCGGGCAGATATCTGCAAGCCTGGAGAGACCAGCGCAACTTCCCACTGGGCTTCCTAGGCTTGCGGATAACAGCCTGTTCTGGGGGCTGGGGTTGGGGGAAGCTCGGGCTTCCCCCGCCCCAGCCCCGTGCCTGGGGGGAAATATTTTTTTTTCTTTATTTCCCGCAAAAAAAACTAGGGGCGCCCTATGGGCTGGTGCGCCCTATGGGGCGAAAAATATGGTACTTCCACTCAGGAGCCAAAATGTTTGAGTCACAAGGCGTTTGAGAATCAAGGTACGACTGTATACTGAAATAGGTACAGCAGGAGGAATCACTACTTGAGAACAAGATACCATGAATGAGATTTTTATTTTATTTTTAAGAGAGAGAGAGAAGTAGATTGTGCTGTTCAGAAAGTAGCTGGTGATGCTGTGGAACCCCGATTAACCTAATTTGCTGCTTATGAAAGCTTTTAAATTAATAAATAAAGCACCAGAGGAAAATGTATGCGATGTGGTGCAGGCGCAAGAACGTAGCACGACAACTCCGTACTCCTCAGATGTTCATAGATGCTGGAAGAAATCGTGTTCTATTTTTAGCTTTTGTGAGTAGTGCGCAGGCCCACTGGAGCGTGAACAATTATTCCTCCAGGTATTTGAATCATAATATGGAAATTCCCAGAAACGACATCAAGGTATCCGTCCAAAGAGTGCTTAGAGAAGGAAAAACAATGTTTACTACAGTATTTAAAAAGCAGAAGGCATGAGGCAGGAACTCTCTCCTAATTATTTATTGATTGCAGTTGCATAAGATTGCTTACCTATTAACCCGGGAACTGTGGCTTGTCTAACCATTCATTGCAAGGAGCAGGGAATCAAAGCAGCCATTATGAACATGACAATTTTTATGCGGCATCTACTTTTTGAGCTTCCTTATGAAATAAAATAAAATTTATTCCTGTTTTTAAATGAGCACCTCGTCTTCTTGGGTACATATATGTGCTAGCCAGGTACTATATTTTGGTATTTGGGGGAGGCTGTGTATAGTGGCATTGTTACAGCTGGGTTTTATTGATTATCTGGGAAGGAATTCAGTTCCACGGTCTCTCCTCGTTCCATCTGTGCAAGAATTTCTGCTTGCTGGACAGAACAACCCTCCCTCTCCTCCCCTGCATGTGCTGTTCTGGGGGTTCTCATGAGCCTCCAGGCAGATTGGGGGGTGAACAGTGGGGAGAAGGAGGAAGCCCCATGCCGCTAGGAGGACCCCTTTCTCTGCCTTTCATTGCACATGAGGTTAGTTGAATCTGGGCTTTTAGGTTTGTACAGGTAAAGCTAAAGGTACCCCTGACCGTCAGGTCCAGTCACGGATGACTCTGGGGTAGCGTGCTCATCTCACTCTATAGGCCGAGGGAGCTGGCGTTTGTCCACAGACAGCATCCGGGTCATGTGGCCAGCATCACTAAGCCACTTCTGGCAAACCAGAGCAGCGCATGGAAATGCCATTTACCTTCCTGCCAGAGTGGTACCTATTTATCTACTTGCACTTTGACCTGCTTATGAACTGCTAGGTTGGCAGAAGCAGGGACCGGGCAACGGGAACTCACCCCGTCACAGGGATTCAAACCGCTGACATTCTGATCGGCAACCCCTAGGCTCTGTGGTTTAGACCATAACACCACCCATATTATGAGCCATGTGGAGCAGCTTTTCTTTTGAAATAGTTTTATTTTATTTTACAAGTCTATAATCATAACAATACAACCATTCATATCCACATTTACAGATTCCTCTGAATCTCTGGACTTCCCACCTCCCAGCATGGGTCATTTTATTAAACCTTTTCTACTGCATCTTTTCCAATAATCTATATTTTATGTAACATCATTGTCTCCATAGTACTTGCTACATTACAAGGGTTACTGCATTCCTGCTAATGTTTCCATCTGCTTACAGTGGTCTCCAAGATAAGTTATAAATTTTTCCCATTCTCTATTCAAGTTTTGGTCTTCTTGGTTCCTGAGCTTTCCAGTCAGTTTTGCCATTTCAGCATAGTCCCAACAGTTTGATTTGCCATTCTTTTCTGGTAGGGACTTTCTCCTCTTTCCATCTCTGGGCTAACAACATCTGTGTCGCTGTCACCGCATATATAAAAAGTATTTTCTGCTCCCTTGGAATATCAGCCCCTATCATTCCTAATAAAAAAGCCTCTGGTGGTGGTTTTTTAAAAATAAAAGTTAAATTAAACTTTTTTTTCATTTTATTACATATCATTTCCCATAATGATTTTATTACCTTAGAAGACCACCACATAGGATAAAAGATGCTTTCTTTTTCTTTACATTTCCAAGAGATATTTGTACCTGTCTTATCCATTTTTGATAACCTACTGGAGTCAAATACACTTGGAGCAGCTTTTTGAGCATAAAGGCCATCTAAATATTTATGTTTTAAATATTGTTATAGATTTTGGGACCCTAGAAATTAATAAATGGTATGATTTTGATTATTTGGGATGTGACAGGAGAAATTCCAGTTGCAGAGGAATTCCTTGGCCAACCTAGGCAAAAAAAAAGGACCTGACCAAGCCAGGGCCATCAAGAAACAATATAGGGCCACTGAGGGCCATTGGCAATGCAAGAGAACTGTCCTCCCCACTTGCCCTAAAGTGTGAACAGAGTCTAGGAGTTTGGGAGGCTTCCAGAGATAGCAAGCGGCTAGGAGATAGCAAGTGGACTGGTTTTACCAAGTCACCAAGTCTGTGGAAGAGTCAAAGAGTTAGTTCTGACCTCCAGCTAGAACACAGACTTTTAGAATGTCCACAGGATGCTGAAGCAAACCTTTCTTTTTTGGTCCATAATGACCATTGAACTCTGGAAAATTGTATTGAAGTTGTTGTTGTTTATTATTATTATTCTCCTTTTGAAGATTCTTCGGCTTTGAGACTATCTGGTTGGCAGCAGCCTTTGGATACTAGGCAGAAATCCAATGCAATAAAGGTGAAATGGATTGAATCAGCTTGCAGAGACTTGACAGCAGAATAAGAGCTGACTTGAGTTATTCACAACTTCCAGACAATCCAAGACTTAATGCATTCTGAAAGCAGGCCTAAGCCTCTACTCTGAAAGATCTGCCTAGTGGCAAAGGTGCAGAACAAGGTGCCACAAGCCTTGATCAGTAATAGATTGATTGCGTGAAATAGTTCTCACATATAGTAGATCACAGCATGAGGAACGGGCTTTGTCACATAAGAAGTGCTTCAATATCTACCTAGGGCAAGGCTAGCCCAGTATTAAGTCCACCACCCTTCCCCAGCCTGGTGTTATCCAGATATTTTGGACTATGATTTCTATCCATCCCAGTCAGCCCTCACAGACATTTTCTTATATGTGAGAGTGGAACTAATGCCTGTGTACTGGAAGAAGCAAAGATCACCAGTGTGGAAGCAATGATTCTTCAACATCAGCTTTGTTGGACTGGTCATGTTGTGCGGATGCCTGATTATTGTCTTCCAAAGAAACTACTCTATTCCGAACTTAAAAATGGAAAGCATAACGCTGGTGGTCAACAAAAGAGGTTTAAAGTCTCTCTCAAGGCAAATCTTTAAAAAATGTAGTATAAACATCAATGATTGGGAAACACTGGCTTGCGAGTGCTCCATTTGGAGAACGGCCATTACCAAAGGTGTCATGGGCTCTGAAGACGCTCAAACTCAGGACGAAAGGGAGAAATGTGCTAAGAGGAAGGCACGCTTGGCAATCCCTCACTGTGATCAACTCCCACCTGGAAACCTATGTCCCCACTGTGGAAGGACGTGTGGATCCAGAATTGGCCTCCACAATCACTTACGGACTCACTGTGAAGACCGTGTTCATGGAAGACAATCTTATTCGGCTATGAGTGATCCCCAAAGAAAGAAGAAGACTCAAGAATGTTATGGAGGAACCAGCCCTTTCTAGTCAGGTTTCAGCAGTAGACCATATTTGGTCCCTGCGTAATGGCACTGCCAACTGCAGATTAGATGCTGAGACAGCACAGCTTGCACACTTTGTGAAAATTTCCCCTCAAAAAATTTATATGGCATTTCCCACTGTTTTGCTTGTGCAGCTACAAGTTCTTGTGCCAAACACCATCCTTTCCTGCCCAAATAGTTTGGACTTGGGCCATATCTCTACTTTTCAATATTATGATCCATCTATCTTAATCCAAAAATGTAGTGTTTGCATATAAATATTTTTTGAAGAGTTTAAGAACAAGTAGAAATAATCTAAGCAGTTTTTAAAAATCCTTCAATCAGTGAAGGAGGAAACTTGAAACACAGTTTTGCCATGGTCTGGCGCTGTACAGGGCACCATAAAAAATAAAATAGCATTACTTTTGCTTCCTAAAATACAAAAGCTGGATTTCAGCTTTAAGACAGAAAGCTATGAATAACTGAGATATACTCAAAAGACTGATTGACCTTATTTGAAGGAAGGCTATTGTGTGATTTAAAATGTGTTTCTTCAAGGCATTTAATACTGCTGTTTAATTTAAGCCCCTTTCCAAATATGCTTGGGAGAGATTTGCTCAAAAAGGCGGCCTATAAATATTTTAAGTAAATATGATAAGATTACACTTCCGTGCACCACTGGGCACTTATTTTAGTACATTGCAATATATTTCTGTGGTCAGGGGGATTTTATTGCTGTGCCCTACAGGAACTTGGTCTCTCAATAGGAGAGATTGGGGTGTCCACAAGCTTTTTAGCAAGCAGGTTGCCCCAAGAAGAACTACTTCCAATAAATGTGTTTAAGACTGAGGTGTATGATTGCATTGCAAAATTCCTTGGCGAACTGCAAAATGTAATATTGGAATATTTCCCTGAGGAATTGTAAAGCAATGATTTCTGGCATCTTTTGAAATGAGATAAAGAAGGAACAGACACAATACAGGTTTTTCCAATTTAACTATCCATTCCTCTTGTGGTTTTCTTTTCTACAAGCCTTTTAAAGCTGAGAAATAAGCGTAGGCTACATGTTCCTGCGACATATTGTGTGTCACTAACAATAAATATTTGGCTCTTTGTTTTATATATATATATATATATATATATATATATATATATATATATATATATATTTGCTTTCGTAGATTTTCACGGGTACAGGAATGCAGGTTTTGGTGTCC
>JAXCMG010000159.1:224426-256525 GCA_034642415.1 Podarcis siculus | reverse complement strand
GAGACCTCGTCGAAACGTCGCCTAGACACCCCAACTTTTACACGGGAAGACACCCGAGGACACCAAAACCTGCATATATATATATATATATATAAGGGGTGGGAGAGAGAACACTTTACAGTGTGTTTAAAAGCCAGTAAATTGAAAAGAGTAAAAAGGAAAATAAAGAAAAGAATGTCAGTAATTGCAACTGCTTACAACATGAAGGGGTAAAAGCCTCAGCGCCTAGGGCTTGCCGATCGAAAGGTCGGCGGTTCGAATCCCCGCAGCGGGGTGCGCTCCCATTGCTCGGTCCCAGCGCCTGCCAACCTAGCAGTTCGAAAGCACCCCCGGGTGCAAGTAGATAAATAGGGACCGCTTTCTAGCGGGAAGGTAAACGGCGTTTCCGTGTGCGGCTCTGGCTCGCCAGAGCAGCGATGTCACGGCTGGCCACGTGACCCGGAAGTGTCTCCGGACAGCGCTGGCCCCCGGCCTATAGAGTGAGATGGGCGCACCAACCCCAGAGTCTGTCAAGACTGGCCCGTACGGGCAGGGGTACCTTTACCTTTACCTTTACAACATGAAAATTCTGCAGAATAAACTGGTTTGCAAAGTTACTTCCTACAGCTGCCAAGTTGGGGGGTTTTTTAGACTCAAATGCAAAATAATAGGAAACAAGATGCATTTTACCACATGTCTGCATGTGAGCAGAAATCTGGGGATGTGGTGGAGTGAAAAGATTCTCGTAACTACTTGGTAAATGACCAGCACTTGATAAATCCACCTTGATTTATCAAGGTGGTAACATAGGTAACAAGAATTGACCATAGGTACCAAGAATTGCATGTGAGTGAGAGAGTATTTGGTGCAGGAAGGAGATAACATTCTGCCCCTCTTCTGCAGCCGCCATGATTACTACAGACTGCTGGTACCATCAAGGGATAAACATTTCCACGTGATTTGCCCCACCTCACTGAATCATAGAATTGTAGAGCTGGAAGGGACACTGAGGGGGAACTGGTCCAACCCCCTGTGATGCACGAATCTCAAGTAAAGCATCCATGACAGATGACCATCCAACCTCTGCTTCAAAACCTCCAAGGAAGAAGAGAGTCAGTGTGGTGTAGTGGTTAAGACTCGTAATCTGGTGAACTGGGTTCATGTCTCTGCTCCTCCACATGCAGCTGCTGGGTGACCTTGGGCCAGTCACACTTCTCTGAAGTCTCTCAGTCTCACTCACCTCACAGAGTGTCTGTTGTGGGGGAGGAAGGGAAAGGAGAATGTTAGCCGCTTTGAGACTCCTTCGGGTAGTGATAAAGCGGGATATCAAATCCAAACTACTACTCCTACTCCTCCTCCTCTTCTTCTTCTTCTTCTTCTTCTTCTTCTTCTTCTTCCTGAGGGAGTCCATTCCACTGTCGAACAGCTCTAACTATCAGAAAGTATTTCCTGAAGTTTAGCTGGAATCTCATTTCTTGTCCTTTGAGTCCATTGGTTCAGGTCCTACCCTCCAAAGAAGGAGAAAACTATGCTCGCTCCATTTTCCATATGACATCCCTTTAGATGTTTGAAGATGGCTGTTATATCTCCTCTCCATCTCCTCTTATCGAGGCTGAGCATGCACAACTTCCTCAACCATTCCTCATGAGGCTTGGTTTCCAGACCCATCGATCATCTTGATTGTCCTCCTTTGCACATGAGGACCTTATAAGGAGAAGCTGTTGCTCAAGTATTGGCTCTCTCCGACATTTTTGTGGGGATTGTTCATACTTGATTTTGTGAGGCACCTTGCAGCATGTAAATAAACAGTAACGCAACAAAGCATACAAATGAAGTAGGCTGCTGATAGAGGAATGGAGCACTTTTAGTTTTTTTGGCATTTTTACAAGACTCTGGCCAGTGATCACTTGAATTTACCAAACACAAGAGTGGCAACTCCCATCAGCCCAACATCTTCAGGAGAGCACTGTGTTGGATACCTCTGGTGTAAGCACTGTACCAACAAGAGCAACAGTACTATTTCCATTCATGGAAATTAGGTTGATTGTCAAATTTTGTTAACAGAACTTTTTGATCTCGTTCATCAGACTTCACAAGACTATCCAATTACTTCTGGCTGTACAGGGGCGGGAGGGGAGGGGGACGTATGCTGCAATTTTAATTAGTAAGATGAATACATCAGCAGCAGCAATTTAAATTACAGCAAAAGTATACTCTACACAAATAGTTTCTTATTAAATTTAAATACCCTGTTAGGTTTGTTATTTTTTCATGTTACTACTGTTCTGTTAGAGATCAAAGACACTATTTTCACTTGCTCTCTTTTTTTTTAGATCAAAACATAACAGAAATTGAAATTTTCGTTACCAATTCATGTTTTAGATTTAGGCGTTGACTTTTTTTCTATTACAGGAATCAGAGTTCTTTTTTTTCTTGACTAATATTTTCCCCTAAGGCAATTAAAACATTTCATTAGGTAGGGAACCAATAAAGGTTTCCTCTAGAGTGAAAGCAAGATGGGAAAATAAAAGATGTGATTGTTTTCTATAGCATCGAGAACTACTAATGAGGGTGTGTGCTTTTTCTATCAGCTATCATTCAAAATATTAATAATCAGGCAAGATCCTACTAGGTGTTTAGGTATTAGGAAATCACAGTAAATCTATTCAATACAGTACAAAATACATTATAGGATTTGGAAGTCCACAGTTACAGATGGCAAGTTCTATTTTTAAATACTCTGTCATGTTAATAATAATTATTATTATTAACAATAGGAATAAAATCCTGCATGTAGGACATTTTGGTGAAAATTATGCCAAAACTCTGATACAATACAGAAATGAGTTTTGTTTTATTGGTTTTTCCCTTAAGGAAGCATTTAAAAATCACATACATTTACACCTTCAGTCTGAAATACTAAGTAAAAGGTAAAGGAATTTGGATGGTTAAGTCCGGTCAAAGATGACTATGGGGTGTGGCGCTCATCTCGCTTTCAGGCCGAGGGAGCTGGCGTTTGTCCACAGACAGCTTTCTGGGTCATGTAGCCAGCATGACTAAACCACTTCTGGTGCAACGGGACACCGTGACAAAAATCAGAGCGCACGGAAAAGCCATTTACCTTCCCGCCACAGCGGTACCTATTTATCTACTTGCACTGGCATGCTTTTGAACGGCTAGGTTGGCAGAGGCTGGGACAGAGCAACGGGAGCTCACTCCGTCACAGGGATTCGAACCGCCGACCTTCCAATCATCTTTATCCGCAAATCAGTTAAGCCAGAGCTGAATTTGACTGGGTCTGTCATTCATTGCTTATCTGCTTTGGCTTCATTGCTTTATTTTAAACTTCTCTTAAAAATGCCTGTAGCCTGCCCTGATATCATGTTCACCTATTGCTCTACCTCCGAAGGCAAGTCGAACATAGAGAGCTGCTGTTTAATATGATTAACCGGCTGTCATTTTCCACTGAAGTAGGAGATGAAAATCATTCTCGTTTTCCAGGTATTAGCAGCCACAATTATTGCTTCTAGATAAACAAGCATAACTATTCCCTGAAGATAATACAATTAACGGTTAGCATCTCATAATAGTCATTCCAGCAAGCTTGCCTTGTTCTGCAGAGCTGCTGCGAAGGTAAATTGATCTTTCTAAAGCATTTTGCAAATGCCCTATCGAGTGTTAGCTATAATGTATTGGAACATTTAAGTGTTATTTGGTAGAGCTAACAGGTGCACTGGGGCATATCCCCAGTTTCTGGGTTCTGGAGCATGTGACGCAATAATGAACATCTTGCCTTTCAGCATGAATACACTATCTCTTGTACACTGTTGAAAAGCTACAACCAGCTTCCATAGAAGTAGGAATAGTGAGAAAGGCAGGGGATGTTTCTTGAACATATGCCTTTAGATGAGTCACAGACTAGTAGCCTATTTAGGGCAGCGCTGCCTGCTCTGACTGGCTTGATGTACAAAAGAAATCAGGAATCTCTGGCCCCTCAGGAACCTCTCAACTCCATCTCCCATCATTCCTTCTGGCCAAGGGTGAAATTGTGCAGAACCAAATATTGTAGAGCACCTTTCTGCAAGTTTCAGAGAGCTTCAGGGTAGTATTTTATGTGGGTTTACTTTAGAATTAGCTAACTCATTACACAGAATATACAGTGGTACCTTGGGTTAAGAACTTAATTCGTTCCAGAGGTCCGTTCTTAACCTGAAACTGTTCTTAACCTGAAGCACCACTTTAGGTAATGGGGCCTCCCACTGCCTCCGTGCCGCTGCTGCGTGATTTCTGTTCTCAACCTGAAGCAAAGTTCTTAACCCAAGGTACTATTTCTGGGTTAGCGGAGTCTGTAACCTGAAGCGTCTTTAACCTGAGGTACCACTGTATTTGAAAACAGCATTGAGAGCGCTCCTTGTCGTGAAAGGCAGTATAAAAAACAATTAATAGATGGAATCATCAGTTAGAGGATCTCAGTGGGTGGACATTGAGGGTGATTTGACCATACATTGACACACATCTATCCACAGAGGGAGCTAAGGCTTTTGCATGCCAGTCTTGACACCTCGGTCCTAGACTTTTGCACACTGGCGGATAACAGCAACAACCGGGGGGGGGGGGGGGGGGGAGAGATGTAACATCTTACAAGGGCAGGAAGAAACACCACAGACAGAATAATTGCCACACACAGGAAGAGCAAGGATATAGCTGTTAGAATTCCTGATCTATGATTGCAGTCATGGGATTTTTGTCTTTCACATGATGGTATATGTTTGGGCTCCACAGAGTGGGATGTGACGGAGACAGGATGTTTGTGTTACTGTGTTTCGTGAAGTGGGACTATTGTCCTTTGTTCTTTTTCTCTTTGCTGTCTGATGCTAGAGAGAGAGGGAGCCATGTTGCAGTGCTCCGTGTGTGTTTATATGTAAATAAAGTAGATTAGCCAAAATGCTGAGTTGCCGAGGTTTGTCACGCAAATTGCGCAAACTCTGCGGGTCCCTAAGTGTGTCGGTGTCGGTTGGCATTGGTCGCTGTGATGTTCAGGCTGAAAAACGCTTATGGAGCTCCCAAATGATCGACCAGGAGGGAGGAAACATGCCAGTTGGGCATCTGTCTCTGCCAGGGTCCTACCTGAGTGTAGGCTGAACTCCTGACAATAGCTTGAGTTCCTCAGTTGTAGTTTTAGAAATCATTTAATGTGTCAACACGAATAGAAGTTATTAATATTGCAGAAACATTGCAAATAATATTGCAGGAATAAAGGAAATAAGCTGTCAGTTCTAGCATGTGGGGGGCCACCTTACCTAAGTTATATAATTTGGTACTTTAACTATTGCTATTAATAATTGTATTATAAATTGGTATTGTTCTAATGAGGCTATTATTGGATTGTAATTGAAAACTGATAAAAATCATTTTAAAAAAAGACATTTGCACATTGAGTTAGAAGATCTGAAGTGAGATTGTAAGCACTTTCAGTTGCTTAGTTGCTTAGTGTGGATCACGCCACACTAAGCCAAACCTATGACATAGCATGAAGTGGATATGTTGGCTCCGAGAGAGGAGATCACCGCTGTTTTTTCTTCTTCTCCCTGGTCACTTGGCTCCTGTGCAGCACTGAAGTAAGCCATGGCTTGACTTAGTGTGTCATCTACACCCAGGTTCATGGCTTACTTCTCTCCCGACCAACCATGAGCTATAACCAAAGTTTGTACAACAATTGATGGCTTGTGGTTTGTCTAGGAAAGTTAAACCACGAGCCTGTGTTCTGACAACAAGCTTTACCAAGCCATGACTTAGCTCATGGTGGCACAGAAGCAGAACGACTGGGGAAGAGCAAAGCAGCCACAATCTCCTATATGAAAGCCCACTCACTCACGCATCAGAAGTGAACCATGGTTTGGCTTAGCCTGACATGCAAACCAGGCCATGGTCAACCCGGACATCTGATTGTTTTCACTCAATGGTAAGGAAACAGGGCAATGCATACAGCCTCAGGGTCACCTCATCGAAAGAATTTCACTAGGAAAGAAGGCTGCATTTATTCACAGACCAAAACTAGTGTGGAAAATCCCTTGCAGTTCTTCTAGCTGTCCTCATTGGATCAGCTGTGTATCTTACTAGATTAGTAGTGTATCAAAAGTAAATGTAGAATAAGAGGTCAGTTCTAGGGTGGTAATAAAATGTGTTCTATGTTGGTTGGGCTTCACAAACATCAGACAAACGTAACACACGTACATGTTCAACACTTGGTGGACTATGAGAGACCCAACACCACAGACATTTCATATCACCTCAGATGATATGCACATTCAATTGCACGTTGTCATGTGCTGAGCGTTTAGGTGAGGTGCCAGAATGCACAAAGCCAGAATAGGAAGAATCACCACCGCCGTGTACAGAATTTCATACATCTTCAGCATGTTTGAGTCTCCATTTCATCCTATTTTGCTCTGTCTTCTTCATGCTAGGGCTAAAATTAGCTTTTGCCTTCTGCCTTGGACTCCTGCAGGCGAAAACAAAGCAGAGAAAGAAATCTGGAGCATCTAATTATAGACACAATATGGTGAATCCCAAAGGCTGCTCCATCCCCCAAACCCCTTGAAATGAGCCTACAACAAGGGGACCATGTGCGTATGCAGTCTTCAGAATGGCACAGATAAAGATAGATACATATACAGTGGTACCTCGGGTTAAGTACTTAATTCGTTCTGGAGGTCCGTTCTTAACCTGAAACTGTTCTTAACCTGAAGAACCACTTTAGCTAATGGGGCCTCCTGCTGCCACTGCACCGCCAGAGCATGATTTCTGTTCTCATCCTGAAGCAAAGTTCTTAACCCAAGGTAATATTTCTGGGTTAGCGGAGTCTGTAACCTAAAGCGCATGTAACCTGAAGCGTATGTAACCCAAGGTACCACTGTATAGATAATTGGTTACTCTTATAATACACCTGCGAATATGGTTTCTCTTTTTCAGAAATTGATAAGTACAGCCACCTGCTATGCCTTTGGGTTTTAATCCTTTTTAATCTGGGAAATGCTCCCCCACACAGAGAGACATACACAAATGTACCCTTCTGCACATTTACCTTGAGATAGTACACTGTGTAGTACACTTGCATTACGGATTGTAGGAAATGTGATGGTTGGAAAACTCAACATGAGGCGGGTGGGGGGACACCTTGTGTGTAGCCAATGTGAGGAAGGCTGAGATAATGCATGCAAATTTTGAGAGTGGCAAATCTGAAGAAGGATCAGTGACTGAATATCTCCCAGCCGGAGGGAAGGGAGAAAGAGAGCCTGGTAATGTAAGCAAACAGTGACCATCTGGCTACAGAGATTGCTCAGCCACCTCTGTGTCAGAATCAGGTGAGAGTGCCAAATAAGGCAAGGTTTTCATGTTCGCGAAGGGGAAACCAACTGCAAGAATTTCAGGGGGGTGCACACGCTGCATCTATCGTGAATGCAAGCTGCCTCAATGCACAGGAACTCCTGGAATCAGGGCTGGATAACTCACAACCAGCTAAAGCAAATAAAACCTATCAGCTTTCTACTGCAACCTGTCGGGCGTGTGACAACCTTCCTCCCCACTCTCTACAGTCCTTGTAGGACATCTGTCAAGCCCCTGCTGGACCACCATACATAGCTGCTGGGCTGAATTCAAGCTTAGGTAACAAGTCGGGCAGGATGAACAGTATCATTAGGGTAGCTGCCCATGAACACATCTGACACAGCCCATTTAGCAGCTTCAGGTTTAGAAGAAGTGCTTTCTGTTTGTTTCTGAGCCCAATTCAGAGTGCAGCTTATCTTCTTTCAAGCTCTAAAAAGCGCAAGACCAGGACCACCTCTGCCCACATAAATTTGCCCACCAGCTGAGATCATCTGATGAGCTTCTACGTGCCTCACTGCCCTTAGTGTTACAATTTTCTTTTCGGCTTTTCCCTTCCAACAAGCTTTCGATTCTCCTGCTGCTTATGGGTTATTTTGGTGTAGAGGATGCGGATGGTGTTGTGGTCTAAACTAGAGTCTTAAAGTTGTACAATACATATTTCATGGTAATATTCTGTGTGTTCTTTCTTTGTTATAATAATTTCCCAGGTGGCACCAGATATGGCTGTACTGTGCTCCAAGGCTACCCACACACTATGGCCTCAACCTGACACCCAGCGAGGTGTAGTGGTTAGAAGGTCAGAATAAGCCTTGGGAGGCCAAATCCCCGCTCAGCCATGAAGCTCAGCTTGGGCCAGTCACTGCCTCCCAGCCTAACCTACCTCCTATGGTTGTTACTGTTGGGGGATGCAGGTGGCGCTGTGGGCTAAACCACTGAGCCTCTTGGGCTTGCTGATCAGAAGGTCAGGAGTTTGAATCCCCATGATGGGGTGAGCTCCCGTTGCTCTGTCCCAGCTCCTGTCAACCTAGCAGGAGCCAGTGCAAGTAGATAAATAGGTACCGCTGAGGCCGGAAGGTAAACGGAGTTTCCGTGCGCTCTGGTTTCCGTCAAGTGTTCCGTTGTGCCAGAAGCGATTTAGACATGTTGGCCACATGACTTGGAAAACTTTCTGTGGACAAACGCCGGCTCCCTCAGCCAGAAAGCGAGATGAGCGCTGCAATCCCATAGTCTCCTTTGATTGGACTTAATCATCCAGGGGTCGTTTACCTTTACCTATTTTGGTCTGTGTAGGGAGGTGTTTTAGTTTGGCCTCTCTGCATTATTTTGATGGTGTTAGTATGCTATTTTTTGTGCTGAGTTTTCAATGTTCTGAGTGAAATTTTAACCATGGCTGATTGTTGTCACTGTGTGTTTGTGTGTGTGTGTGTGTGTGTGTGTGTGTATTTGCTGTGTCCTTCTTTATATGCTTTGTCTCCCATTTTGGGCATCTCCACCCAGAAAGGGAAACGGTTAAGAAAAAATAAAATGACTCCTTAATGTCAATCAATATGCTTCTCTGTGTTGTCGCATGACTGCTATTGGAAAGGATTGGGATTGTAGTTCCTCAATACGAGGGGAGAGGAGCTGCTTGCCTTGGGCTGATCAAATCCCAAAGCAATACAGAGAAGGCAACGCAAAGGGTGGGACAGATGCTTCCCCACCCCCAAAACAAGCTTCTGCAAAAAATATGATGTCATTCTGGCTTGACATGCGAGTTCATGGGAGATGAAGCATCTCCAGGGACCCCCAACCCCCTCCTCTCAGGAGATGGAATCTGGTGCAACATAACAGATGGCTCTGGGACCTCAAGATTAGCCAGAAGTGACTGTATTGGATTAAATTGAAGAGCATGCATCCTTGTGACATGAAAAATCAACACTCTCGTTCAGCAGCCTTTTCTTTGCTGCTCTTGTCCCCCAGCATATGGTTGGCGACCAAAAATAAATAAATACATCCACAGAAACCCAGACAATTCCCTCATTAACTCCTAGCTGTGAAGGAGAAAGATGATTTTTCAGGATGTGCCTGCACATCTCCTTCCTTGTGCTCAGACAACGGATTTGGCTCTCGCTCTCTCCAGTTATATTTGATACGATGTCATACATGCCACCTTGTCGCTGCCGCCACCCCAGCAACAGCAAAAACCCTGACCTGCTGAGGGAAGCCATCTCCTAGGTTTTTAACAGCTTGTGTGGCAAGGAAGAAGTTCAGCAGGCACAGTTGCTTTTGTAAGGATGCTTTGCTGAGACAACAAAGCACGCCTGCCAATCACCTCACTGCTATGCAGATAATAAACGCATTGTGTTTCCTTTGGGTGTGGAGCTGGCTTACCTAAAGGGATGCTGCTCAAATTCACTGCTGGAAGGAAGAGAACATGGCAGCCAAGATCAAATAACAAATTGGGAATTTCCTTGGTCCCGTCAGACTCTGAGGGGTGAGGAAGGCTACGAA
Source organism: Podarcis siculus (assembly GCA_034642415.1). NCBI lineage: Eukaryota > Metazoa > Chordata > Lepidosauria > Squamata > Lacertidae > Podarcis > Podarcis siculus. Next base: position 246,670 of record JAXCMG010000159.1, on the reverse strand, counting down.
CCCCTAGACCATATCTGGTCCACTGCACATTCCTGCCTCACTTCCTTGCCCCGCATCTCTCAAACCTGTCCTGCTGCAGCCAAGCAAGTTACTGGAGGAGGAACAGAGGGGGTGACTGCTGTGTGTCTTCTGAAAAGAGGAAAAAGTGGAGCCTTCCCTCCCTGATCAATACAGAAAGCAAGCAGCAAGAGAGAGAGAAGCAGACAGAGGGAAAGAGAAAAGGGGGAAGACAGAAGGAAATGAATGGTGCCACTCATTTTTTTGTTTTGGCTCCACCTATAACAGGCTTTTAGGGACGTGGGTGGCACTGTGGTCTAAACCACAGAGCCTAGGACTTGCCAATCAGAAGGTCGGCAGTTCGAATCCCCGCAACAGGGTGAGCTCCCATTGCTAGGTCCCTGCTCCTGCCAACCTAGCAGTTCAAAAGCATGCAGTGCAAGTAGATAAATAGGTACTGCTCTGGTGGGAAGGTAAACGGCGTTTCTGTGCGTTGCTCTGGTTCGCCAGAAGTGGCTTAGTCATGCTGGCCACATGACCCAGAAGCTGTACGCCAGCTCCCTCGGCCAATAAAGCGAGATGAGCGCCGCAACCCTAGAGTCGGTCACGACTGGACCTAATGGTCAGGGGTCCCTTTACCTTTACTATAACAGGCTTTTGGCCTCCACCCCACCACACTGCTGTCTTTAGTCTACCACTGATCCAGCTCAACCATTAGGTGCGGTGAGACCATTGCTTCAGGCAGCAGAAGCCCCTGTGGCAGCAGCAGCATTGGAGTGCACAAGATCTCATTTGATTTGGGGTAAGATCTCACCGGGGTCAGGGCAGGCGGTGCAAGTGGTGGCAACAGTGGTGGCAGGGAAAAACAGGACACATCTGCCCTAGATGTGTGGTCCTGACAGATTAATCCCAAAGGTATGTGAAACCTGACATAAAAAGGGAGTCTCCCATCTCTGCTCTAGGGTGACCGAAAAACAGAACTCATGGCAATGGTCTAGCTTGGTTTTGAAATATTCCTATTGACTTCTGTGGGAAAGATTTAATGGTCCACAAGCTGGAACACAGTCAAATGGGAGGGGAGTGAGTCCAGTAGCACCTTAGAGACCAACTGTTTATTCTCGGTATAAGCTTTCGTCTGCATGCACACTTCTTCAGATAATGCACAAAAGCCTATACCCAGAACAAACTTAGTTGGTCTCCAAGATGCTACAGGATTTTTTTTTCTCCGACTGCGTCAGACCACCATGGCTACCAACCTGAATCTAGAAAAATGGGAGAAAAGTTACGTCCCTCACGGTGGTGGAATTTAACTTAATATACATTTAAATGTCAACTTACTTAATTTGCACTTTCCCAAATCACACATGAAGCAAAAGACAGTCCTCCTTCAAAATTCACTCTTCTCCCAATGTGGTAATGCTGTATTCTAGCCACGTGGTGGATTAAAAAATGCACATAGGGTAAAGTGTGCATAGAAATGCATATATGAGTATTTTTTAAAAAATACAAAAAGGCATTATGTCAGGGGAAACTGCTTTGCAAAAATGTGTGCATTGAGAAGAAAATCCATGATAAAAGCTGAAGAATTTTCACGAGAGCTTTAAAAAATTGCACAAACTGATGTGGGGATGTGGGGAATTGATGCTGAGACTGGAAAAATGGGAAACCAAGAGAAACTGCAATTGACATATCCCTCCACCTGAGTGCATCCCATTTAGCAGAATGGTTGCCCTTTGCTCCTATGAATAAAAACACTGCATCGGGGGACAGTGTTGCGGGAGGAGCAAAGCATACTCATCTCCCCTGACAGAGGGTGGCCTAGCCTCTACTGATAGAGACAGAGATGCAATTTATCTTTGTGCACAGAGAGCATAGAGCTCAGCTCTGCTGCTAGCAGTTGAGCTAGCAATGGTTGTGCCGAGAGAGACATCCTAGCTGCGAGCACCACTTAAGTCTGACAGGCCAGGTCTTGTAGTGTATTTCTTGCCAACTTAAGGGTTAAGCAAGCTGCAGTATATGGTCTTGAATTTGGGGCTGCGAATCTGGCTACAATTCCCTGAGACAGAGTAGGAAAAGATGGCTACCTTGAGCACATATAAAGGAGCTGGTTTCCCTAGCAACTGTGTTCAATGAACAGAAGTGTGGTTGACAGGTTAGCATACATATTGCTTCTGAAGAACTTAAGAGAGCAGATTTCCACACAGACCAAAATGCTATCGCAAGGTATTGAACAGGCAAGAAACCTTGTTTCTTTGTTTAAAAACCATAGTGGGCATGAACATGATTAGCTGTATCTGTTTTATATTGTGTGCATTCATGTCCTGCAGACTGCCATTTACACAGAGAATGAGATGGGTGCTAAACACCAGAACAACTGCAGAAATACATTCATTCATAACAGCTTCTCAAAGATAACATAACCAGGGTTGCTGGGCTCCTATCAGGCTTACTGCTGTGTTTGCTCTGAGCTTCTGCCCTATAGAAAGAAATCCTCTTGAATTCAAGTCTTAAGAACACAAGGTCATTAAAAGCCTCCTGGATCAGGCCAAAGGCTCCTTGAGTCCAACATCTTGTCCAACCAGATGCCTATGGGAAACTTCATAGCATGGTAGAGGTAAAAAAGGTAAAGGACCCCTGGATGGTTAAATCCAGTCAAAGGAGACTATGGGGTTGTGGCACTTATCTCGCTTACAATACAGAAATGAGTTTTGTATTATTGGTTTTTCCCTTAAGGAAGCATTTAAACATCACATACGTTTACACTTTCAAACTGAAATATTAGGTAAAAGGTAAAGGTAAAGGAATTTGGATGGTTAAGTCCAGTCAAAGGCAACTATGGGGTGTGGCGCATAGCTGTCAACTTTCAGATTTGAAAATAAGAGATCAGCAGCCTCGAAAATAAGGGAACAGCAGCCTCACCTGTCCTAGGGACAGTCTACGGGATATCTAACAATCCGGGATAGCAGTGGGAAGCAGCAGGAAATGGTGCTGGAATAAGGGAATTTCCTGCAAAAAAGGGAAGGTTGACAGCTATGGTGTGGTACTCATCTCGCTTTCAGACAGAGGGAGCCGGCGTTTGTCCACAGACAGCTTTCCGGGTCATGTGGCCAACATCTGGTGCATCAGAACACTGTGATGGAAACCAGAGCGTACAGAAACACTGTTTACCTTCCTGCCACAGCGGTACCTATTTATCTAATTGCCCTGGCGTGCTTTTGAACTGCTAGGTTGGCAGGAGCTGGGACCGAGCAACGGGAGCTCACCCCGTTGCGGGAATTTGAACTGCCAACCTTCCGATCAGTAAGTCCAAGAGGCTCAGTGGTTTAGACCACAGCGCCACCCACGTCTCCAAAGTGCAACAACACACTCCCCACTTCTGAGTCCTCTCAGCTGACATTCAGAAGCATATTATCTCTGATAGTGGAGGAAACGTCATTCTGAAGCAAAACTAAGGCTCATTGTGACATTACAGGAAAGATAAGGTTCCAAAATTTTCCCACCAATTATTGTCATAGTGTGCATTGTCATGTGTGACTTCTGACTGAAAATGCACAGGAAGCCTGCACACAAGGGCTATGATTTCTCAGATCTCCCATGCACACATATTTACATATGCTTTCAGGAAAGTGCCCTTCATCAATTATACACCTACAATATGAGGATATGAGAGATGATGGCTGATCTCAGGTCACCTAGTAATTTTCATAGCTGAATGAAGACTTGAATTCAGATCTTCTGGGTCTAATCCCAGCACTCTGTCCACACTCTCTCTCATAGTGGGTACTTTGTGGATATATAAGAATTCAAGTGTTTCCAAAGTATATTGCTATATTACTCGGCTAAACAATGCAGTTAGTGAAAGCAAAGGTAAAATCTCAACTATGAGCTGACAATCATATGAATAGGCCTCAACAGATCACAAACTGATTCCCTGCTGTACTATTTTGACTGCTACGTTTATACTAGGTTCATCAGTGCAATATACCATTCCCATTCAATAAATGGAGATGTTCATTATGGGTTTCTGTTTTTCTTAAGTTGTTGAGCTTTTTGGAGAAAGTTGTTGAGCTTTCGCCGATTCTCCCCGGATACTAATTCCGTCACTGGAATCCAGGACTTGTCCAGGAAAATCCGGATGTATGGTAACCCTAGTGGTACTTCAAAGTTCCACAGGTGTTTGGAGTTGTGTTGCATAGCTGTTATGGGTGCTATCCAATATAATACTTGTGCAAACATATTCCACCTTGCAGTAACAACAAGGCTGGGATGCATAAGTGCATGTGGACATGCATAAATCTGGGTGCTGGGGGAAAGAAAAGCAATGTGCTCATAACACTACCTTAAGGAAATTGTCTGATGACAATGGGTGAGTAATAGCTGCATATTTATTGTGATGTATAAACAGAGATGTGGGTGGTGCTGTGGTCTAAACCACTGAGCCTAGGGCTTGCTGATCAGAAGGTCGGCAGTTTGAATCTCCAGGATGGGGTGAGCTCCCATTGCTCGATTCCAGCTCCTGCCAACCTAGCAGTCTGAAAGCACGTCAAAGTGCAAGTAGATAAATAGGTACCGCTCCGGTGGGAAGGTAAACGGCATTTCTGTGTGCTGCTTTGGTTTCTCCAGAAGCGGCTTAGTCATGCTGGTCACATGACCCAGAAAAATTGTCTGTGGACAAACACTGGCTCCCTCAGCCAGTAAAGTGAGATGAGCACCACAACCCCAGAGTCGTTCATGACTGGACTTAACTGTCAGGGGTCCTTTACCTTTTTATAAACAGAGACTAACGGTACCAGAGACAGTTCGCCAGTCAGCTGATAAGGAAGCCCTATCCACAGTAGTAGATAACTTGATGAACAGATATGTGTATGAAGACATCTGAAGGAAGGTAAAACAAATATGCAGGCATTCTGAAGGCATTTTCAGGCTGGAGTTGAAAAAAGTATTAGCCTGTGCTGCAACATGATGTATAAGCACAACTTTATATACGGCTCCCTTGAGTACATTAGTCCAGAGATATTAATAATGCAGCCTATGAGTTCCACCTGCATCACACACTACTTTGCTGACCATGTGATTTGACACATGAATCAGTATTTCATTGTTTTTGGCTTCACCACGGAAAGCAGCTGAAAAATAATGTTTAAGTGCAAGACGCAAAAACAATAAGAGTCCATAGGATAATATAATTTATAATGTGCACATACACACTTAGACTTTTGCAGCAAGAGGTCAACATTAGAAATAGTCTTGCGGGTTCTGCAAGATGTAGCAGTAAGAAGCTTACTCACACTTCTATTTCATATTTCTCCCCCCCAGTTCTGTACTAAATGTGCAAGATAGACAAACAGAGAGACAGACATGGGGGAAAGTCTTTTGGGGAGGTTGAAGTTTGGCCTCACATATTAGATTGGTGGGGAGGGGGAGATGGAGTTTATTACACTCTTTTCCTAAACACATTTTCTCTGATGTGAATCATAGAATTGGGCGTTTTTTTTTTAAAAAAAAAATTAATCATTTTTTCAATACAAACAACAACCGCAAAAGACACATACAACAAAAACCATAATAACACTAATAACACAATTTGACAATTCAGATTTGAATACACTGATATACCTATGACTACACCTTTTTAACAATATTTTCCCACCTCTCTCTCTTCCCCCTACTTCCCACCACTATCCGCCTTATCGCTTAAATATTCCTTCCAGATTTCTTCATATTTATCCATTCTTAATTTGTGTCGACATGCAATTCATTCGTATGTAGCTAATCTGTCCATATTATCAATCCATGTGCTCAGTGGAATCTTTTTGCGGCTCTTCCAATTCATCAAAATGAGTTTTTTTGCTTCTAATATAGCACGGTACATCCATTATTATTTTTACCCCATGTAATCTCCAATGTTTCTGGAATATAATTTAGAATTCAATTCCCCTAAGTAACAATTTCTTTTTATTACTCTTGCTATAAATATCCTCACCTCACACCAAAATCATCTTATCTTTGGGCACCATAGAATTGTTGGGTTTGAAGGGCCTCATTGAGTCATCTAGTCCAACCCCCTGCAATGCAGTAATCTCAGCTAGTTATCAATTGGTATGCTTAGGGTTGCAGCCTTCTTCAAATTCCCTTTTTATAATTCAGTTGTTGTTTTTTGTAAGAAAAGTGCATTCCCTTCACATATTGCTCCCTGAGGCAAAAGGACAAGTTGGCATCTCTCCCCGATTCCACATACAGAAGCTGACTTACTTGGTTCTTACTTCAGCACTGGGGACAGCTTCCTCTACTTCTTCATTCTGTCTAATGGTAGGATTGGCCCTGTTTCTTCAAGCGATCACAGCAGCTCAGAAATGGAGAGGATAGACTGAGCAGGAGTGTTTCTTGGACTCTAGCTCCAGTCAGCCCCACACAACATGGCCAATGGTCAGGAATGATGGAGTTTGGATTTGATATCCCGCTTTATCACTACCCGAAGGAGTCTTAAAGCAGCTAACATTCTCCTTTCCCTTCCTCCCCCACAACAAACACTCTGTGAGGTGAGTGGGGCTGAGAGACTTCAGAGAAATGTGACTAGCCCAAGGTCACCCAGCAGCTGCATGTGGAGAAGCGGAGACGCGAACCCAGTTCACCAGATTACAAGTCTACCGCTCTTAACCATTACACCACACTGGCTCTTCAGGTTCCCCACCCCTGAAACAGAGTGAGCTACTTGTCACTTGTTCCTCTTCACCTCTCTCTGGTGCCACCTACGTGAATCTGAAATGACCAATGCCTCCTGGTCCATCCTCAAAGAATCAACAGCTAGAGATATGTGTTGCTCCTTTAAAAAACCCTAATATATGACCCTCTGTTTTTAATCCCATTGGCATTAAGTGTTAAAGCTTCTCCTGAGCTATTGCGCCTCAGGCTACAGGTATGGGTATGACGTTGAATGTTCCTCTATAAAAAAATACAATTCCTTGCAGCTAGAAAAATAATGTGACAAACAGAAGCCATTTAATACAACCTGTTCATTTTCTACATATAGAGAAGCTTTCCGTGATATAGCAGTTGAATACAATACTTCGGTCTGATCTGCAGACCGAAGTAGTTCGATCCAGGAAAAACTTTTAACACTTGGTTCTTCTGCAATATATAAACTAGATATATATTGCCCCCGCTCCCCTCTTAGTGAAGGCATCGCACAAAGTGTATGCCAAGTTCCCCGTTGCATTGTTTCTAGATTCCTCTCTTCCTACCTCATAGTTCCCCATAATGGCAATTGAAGAGGCTCATAACTACTCATCCCGGTTTTCTCTTTTTGCCAGATGATATATCAAGAGAGATTGTTCTATTTATGGTGCTGGGCATGTTCAGTAAATAGACCCATAGGGACTAGCTGTAGGAAGAAGCAGACAAGCAGTCTACAGTAATGGATATTATGTTTGCTAACTATATACGTACAAAGCTCAAGTACCGTAAAATTGAGGGAAACAAATTGCTTCTCACCGCACTACATATAAATTCTACATTAACCTAAAAGTAACTAGAGACATGAGTAAAGATGCAAAATAAATTGCAATGCAAAGCTTGTCAATGCCACCATGCCAACCAACAGAGACCAGCTCAGCATGGTGCTTTCCTTTTTGAAGAAGGTGGCTTTAGGGCCACTCCTAAATACCCTTCCTTGAACTGAATGGATTATCCTAACTATAAGTTTAAAAAATCCTAATAATTAAATGTAAACAGGACCGCAAGTGACTCTAATGACATACAGAGAGAGGCCAGCAGTGGTCTCCAGTTGCCATTGGATAATCTGCTCAGATGGTAAGAGAGAGCAGTTAGGGCATAGCTGCCAACTTTCAGATTTGAAAATAAGGGATCAGCAGCCTCACCTGTCCTCACGGGATATCTAACAATCCGGGATAGCAGCAGGAAGCAGCGGGAAACGGCGGTGGAATAAGGGAATTTCCCACAAAAAAAGGGAAGGTTGACAGCTATGAGTTAGGGCAGGAGAGCCATTGAAAGTAATAGGCAGCAAGACCAAGGAACCAGAGAGTGTTCAAGAAGGCAGGTTGGAAATCAGAGCAGACTTATTCAGAGAAATCTGGAATACAGAAGATGGCCAGAGAGGCGAAGGCAAAATTAGAAAGAGGAGAAGAGCCTAAAGCCAAGAACTGGAAGCCCCCAGAGTCCTGAAACGTTGACATATAAATCTTAAATACACCACTAAATATTTGGATTCAGGAATCTAATTTTCAGAGTGGAACACACTATTCCTGTCCCCATGTCCTGAAAAGACAGGATAAATGTGACAAAGGCATATTTGCTTGCAACATGTGGGTTTTTTCTCAAATGAAGGTTTCTTTTCTACACAAATGACTTTGATCAAGACAATTGTGCATCTAATCCTCATTGCACAAAAAATGTAAGGCTATGAATATACTGATTTGTTTCCCTTTAAGATTCCTTCACTTTTTTGGGTTGGGGGGGGGGATAGTCCAAATGTTTCATTCAATTTTCATTAGCCTATCTATATAGCTGCTATATTGTAAAGAATTGATTGTGTGGGGAGGGGTTCTCTCCCTCACATAAAGGAAATGCCATTTCTCGACTTTTACCGAATAAAATTCCACTGTGAATATTCATTAAATACAGACCGCCTCTGTGTTCAAACATAGAACCAATGTCTTTCCCCACTGCTGCTTCTTCTTTGTTTGCCAGCCGAACCTGAGTTGTAAAGCAGTGTCTAAATCACATAGCGGAGAGAAAATGGTTGCCTTGGTAGCAAGGCTGAACCAATCGGCTGCGCAACCTCCCCTGAGACAATCTAATTTGTGCAGCCGATAGAGGCTAGAACAGGTGGGTAAATTAGTGTGTGCTAGACAGGCGAGAAATATGGTACATGTGTATCAGGAGCTCTCTAATAGTTACCTTGGACACTTTCTCAAAAATATAGCTTGTTGCCCTTAATAATTTTTCAGGGATGTGGCTTGAGAAAGAACATTAGCACAGCTCTTGAAATCTTGTGGGGGTTTTTCCCCTTCTATACTGGCAACAAAACAGCAGTGGAAACCCTGCTCTCATTTTAGACAGATCCTGTTTTCTCTGCTCTCATTCATGAGCAGTCATTTCCCATCAGGAATGTAGTCGGGAACACCTGGTTTTGCGGCGTCCCCTTTCTCTAGAACAAATCAAAGCCCTTTCCTCACTGTTCTCCTAAAAAGGAAAGTTCTAGCCACAAGGGAACAGATTTTTGGGGTCACTATGGACTGGTGTTGTTTGTAATAATAATAATAATAAATAAATTTTAATTTGTACCCCGCCCTCCCCGGCCAGGGAGTTTGTAGGTGCCAGACTCCGCTAAATCCCTGGGTTCAGTAGGTTTCAGAATTTAATCAAGGTTTTGGGGGGACTCCTAAACCCTGGACCCAGCTTCCCATGTTCAGAAGATCACCTGGGAGATGAGCCATTAAGAAAATAAAGGAAAGGCGATGAGCCATTAAGAGAACAATGGGAAGGTACTGGGCTGTTAAGAAAGCAAAAGCTCTGGGCCAAACATCAAATGGGTGAGGCCTTCCCTCAATTCAGAGTTAGAAAACGAAGGCCAGAGCTTAGTTTTAGGGTTGGAGGAAAAAAGGTTGCAGGCTGGTGCTGGCATGCCCTCAAAATTGTAGAGAGCATTGTTATTGCCTTACATTAATTGTCAACAACGCTACCAATTTGGGAGGATTGAAAGAGATTGAACTTAAACTCAAAGGGCTAAAGTAGACCCCCCCAAAAAAAATAATAATAATCCGGTATTGGAAACCATTTTGAAAGGTTTGGGAGAAATTATACCAAACTACCACTTCACTCTTTGAATCAATACACTTACATCCAAAGGATTAGAATGAAACCTTCCGCTGGAGTGGTTTGTCCCACCTACCGCTTAATTTCTTTCATCTTCTTTGAAGCCAGAGCTATCCAATGATCATCGCTGTTGGAAGCAAGCTCATAGGCTAGACAATATGTCTGGCCCAGCATGGCAATCGCCATATGCCTATGGAAGGGAAATATTAAACCTTGTAACACACAGTGCATGTTTACTAAGCAAACCTCACTGAGCTCAATGGGATTTATGAAGATACATGTGTCTAAGATTGCGACCCCAACTTGGTATGAAGTGACCATAGACCACTAGATGCCAGTTCCCCTATGTATGCCAACATAAAGTCCGAGGAGGAAATATTGCATATAAGCTCTGCTATAATCCAAAGATAGAGGGTTGTGAAACAAAGATGTGTGCACACCAGGGAGAATTCAAAATGTCACAAACCGTATAATAGCCATTTAACCATATGGTTAGCAGCTGCAGGCAACTTTAGCTGAATCTCACCCACTAGGTTGCATTCAGTGCCACTCCTACTCAGAGTAGACACACTGAAAATAATGTTGTTTTTGTTGTTTAGTCATTTAGTCATGTCCATCTCTTCATGACCCCATGGACCAGAGCATGCCAGGCACTCCTGTCTTCACGGAAAATAATATACCTGACTAAATTAGGTCCAGTCATCTAAGAAGAACTAGCACTGAAGATAACCTATTATACCTGAAAACAAATTTTAAAAATCCAATCCAGCAGCAGCATTATAAAGCCATGAGCTCAGCAGACTGGATTTGTTTTGAGAAAGGGGAAGGAAGGCACTTGTAGGAAAGCAGAAGGTTAGAGTATTAATTGAACAGTACCTTTCCATAACTGCAAGGCAAATTGCCATCATGAGCAAATGCATAATGGTCATTTCTGTCTGTTCTCGCAGCGCTGATTTAGAACTCCCAGCTGAGAAAGCAGCTGTGCAAAGCAAGTTACTGGTGAGCGCGGCAGGAGGTCCTGTATTCTAATGCTGCTCAACAAAATTGATGCTTTCTTTCCGCTGTCATTAACCATGCCCGCAATACGGAGGGCTTTCTTCAGTCGGCTGCACAAAGCAGAGGCTGGTTTGGGCTTTGGAAAGTCTAGAGCTGCATCCTGTTTATGTATTTGTTCATTTATTTATGTGCAACAAAACTAGGAGGAGATTTTTTGGGGAACGACACGTCTTCGTAAAGGGGAGTAGTTAAGAAGGATGCATGCATATGCTCATTTGTGAGCTTAGATTTGGGATGCGACTCAGCAGGGAAGTGGGAGGTCTGCGATGGGATCTCCTGCAGGGTTTTTAAGCACAAAAAGGAGCCACGAAGGATGAAGTTGCAAAGGCTGCAAATATGTGACAGGAGGCCTAACCCAGGGCTGGATTTGGATGAAGAGAGGCCCTCTAGGCTACTCCACTTCTGAGGCCCCTCCCCACCCCCCACCCTCACAACTAGAAAAAAATGGAAGAGGGTTATAAACAAAATTGAGTGAAGCCAAGGATGGTGATGGGTATTTAAAATTCTACAATTCACAATTTCTCCTCTAAGATTTGTTGTTGTTTAGTCGTTTAGTCATGTCCGACTCTTTGTGACCCCATGGACCAGAGCACGCCAGGCACTCCTGTCTTCCACTGCCTCTCGCAGTTTGGTCAAACACATGCTGGTAGCTTCGAGAACACTGTCCAACCATCTCGTCCTCTGTCGTCCTCTTCTCCTTGTGCCCTCCATCTTTCCCAACATCAGGGTCTTTTCCAGGGAGTCTTCTCTTCTCATGAGGTGGCCAAAGTAGTTGAGCCTCAGCTTCAGGATCTGTCCTTCCAGTGAGCACTCAGGGCTGATTTCCTTAAGAATGGAGATGTTTGATCTTCTTGCAGTCCATGGGACTCTCAAGAGTCTCCTCCAGCACCATAATTCAAAAGCATCAATTCTTCGGCGATCAGCCTTCTTTATGGTCCACCTCTCACTTCCATACATCACTACTGGGAAAACCATAGCTTTAACTATACGGACCTTTGTTGGCAAGGTGATGTCTCTGCTTTTTAAGATGCTGTCTAGGTTTGTCATTGCTTTTCTCTCAAGAAGCAGGCGTCTTTTAATTTCGTGACTGCTGTCACCATCTGCAGTGATCATGGAGCCCAAGAAAGTAAAATCTCTCACTGCCTCCATTTCTTCCCCTTATATTTGCCAGGAGGTGATGGGCCCAGTGGCCATGATCTTCGGGTTTTTTGATGTAAAGGAAATAAGATATTATTGTTAAATACCATGGTGATTTTAAAAAATGCATAAAATTAACACTAAAAAACCTTCGCAATACCTGAACTTTGTAAACCTTTTGTGGCCTGGGCAGGCCTGGAACTATTTCCCATGACCCGTTCCTCTCTAAGGAATCAAGTTCAGCCTTCATGGCATTTAACCATAGCTCAGCATCCTCTGAGATTAAATTTAGGACCTCTGGGAAGCTTGAAGGTTCCCAAACCTTCTCTGAGTTACTAACAACAGCTGTATCTGCTATGACTGTTTTAGCAAACTCTTCAGCATACCACCTGACCCTCACCTGAATCTCATAGCTCTCCTGTAGCTGCCTCTGATTAGTTATCATTCAACTCTTGTGGAAAATAATTAGCATCACACATTATGTGCATGGAAGTTGCCGAACCAATTAACCAACTAGGAGGATTACTGTTAATAGCACCCATTTTCCTCTAACTTGATATTTCTGGATAGTTTTGATGAACAGCAAAAGCATTTTTAGTTTTCTTTCTGTTGCCACCCTGGAACTTTTCTTTATTAGTGCCACTTTGTTTTGTACGATTCTTTGCAAATGAAGGAAAACAACTTTTCTGCTTGTATATGTTGATAATATGATTTGGGTTACTGAGGACAAACATGATTCTACAAAAACAGAATTGGGTGCAGGCCTGACTGTGACAAAGGTGACACACAAGGTGTTTTCGCCCTTCCCAGCCCAGAGCAAGGAAAACATCACGTATGAAGCAGCCTACAGTCAAGTCTATTCAGGACAGGTATAATTACTACTCTTGCTACTGTAATTATCAGTGTGCATCAATGCACTTTACAAATTAGCACAAGCAAGAGTAGTCCCTGCCCACCCAAGGGAATTACAAGCTGCATTTCAGCTGTGAGAGGAAGAGAAAGGAGAAGCAAGCATAAGAATAGGAGCAAGTGATGTCAGGGACTGGGCAAAGGAGGGACGGTGGAAACCACTTCCCCATCCTGACCCTTCTGGGGAGGAGGAAGAGGAAGACAGTATAGATTTACAGCAGGGGTTTGAGAGAGGTCACAGCTCAGAGGCAGATGAGGGGAAAAGCTGGGAAATCAGGGGAGAGTCAGAACAACACCTGGCTGATACGTTGTCATTAGAAAGCATCCCAGACCCTCCATCTCCCAGAACCCAGCGAGCCTTAAAAGTAGGAGAGCAAAGATCTCAAAGACAGAGGGCACATGACAGCACTTGTAGAAGTGATGAATGAGGAAGTAGGAGAGACGGAGGGGGGGTGGAGATTCACTCGGGACAACGCCATTATCCAAGAGGCTGGGTTCTATAGCCTCCCTTTGGAAAGATTGAAATAAAAAAAGGACAGTAAGAAACTTTTTCTTGTCTTTATACTTTCCTGGGCAACCAGCCGGGAGCCTCTGACAGCATCCTGACATGTACACACACACACACACACACACACACACACAATGAAATATTGTGGGGGGGGCAGGTAAGCCCTACCCTGCATAACTGATCACATGACCCAGTGCAGACACACCATTTGAATGGGAATCCCCATCAACTTTGTGTGGGACCAGCCCCCTCAAATATTCTATTGCGGGGGCTGGGACCCTCACGGCCCATAGGAGTTGGCTCCTATACAGAAAGAGAGAGGGGGGAGCGTGTCTTCATTTCAATAGAGGATAGAGCTCCACCACAAACACTTCATTCACTTCTACTTATACACTGAAACAAGAAGTCACTATCCCTCATATTCAGTAACGGATGCATCTTTGCATCCTTACATCCGTTTTGCACAAAAATCGCAGCAGTAGCGTTGCGTTATATCTACACGATTTCATAAGCACGAGCTAAAGATAACTGACAGTGCCCCAGCTCAGCTTGTAAATCCTTGCTCCATTGGCCATTAGATTTATTTCACACACATGATGCTAGACCCTGAAGCTTTTCATCCACTGCAAAGAAATCCCTTGTGTTTATTCTGGAAGTGCCGAGACAAAAAAATTAAAATGAATACCAGTTTGTAAACACATTGAAAGAAGTGCCAAACAAAGAAGTTGTTGCTCTGGCATTTTCACCTCATTAAAAAAAAAAAAAAAAGATTCACACATAACCCATTGACCTAACACAGAAATATTAAGAAGTGTGTCTGCAGTGCTAGAGATTTTTGATATCTTACATAGGATTGTCCTGTTCCAATAGAAAGAAACACTTGGATGAATGTGTTGTACGTATGCATTTTCCCAGACCGAAATTCCCAGTATAAGAGTTGCAGGCTGCACATAGAATCCTAGAATTGTGGAGTTGGAAGGAACCACAAGAGTCATCTAGTCCAACCCCACGTGCCATCCTCTTAGCACGTTTCTCCCTTTTTTCCTGTAGTCTCGTGCTCTACTTGCTTGGCACCAGTCAGATTGTCCTGAATAACCAACAACCACAGATCATTTCTTCAGGTGTAAGAAGAGCTGGACAGAAGCTGGATATGTTTGTCACACCTCCCTGCAAGGCAACAGTAGGTGGCTTGACTCTTCAAGGCAATCTGGCCAGGCTCCTAAGTCTGACTTTTGAGCTCAAGCATATGTGTGTACAGAGGCGGAGCAAGGTGGGTGTGGTGGGTGCAGTCTGCCCCGAGCGCCATCCCTGAGGGGGGTGATATCACCGCGCCAACCCCCTGGGACTCTCGTCGTGGGCGACGCATCCCTGGGACGCTCGCCCCGCCCCCGTGGGCTGCTAGTTCCGCCCCTAGGTGCACGCCCCTCTGGGTGCCAGAGCAGCTAGCTCCGCCACTGTGTGAATTTTATTATTTTTGTCACAGACCAGTTCCAGCCCACATACAATATCAAGGAAGTCATAAAACACGATAGGGATACATTTGAATTTGCAATGAGGTATAACAGGGACAATACAGATATAACAACAATTAAAAAATATATAAATTAAAACTTAGTCACTAACATATAACCTAAAATTATCATTTAAGGCCTTAATCATTGTGATAGCATAGCTTGTTCCCTAAGTTTTATGGCAATCACACAGAATTTGGCTACCCTTAAGGTGATCTCAGGATCCTTGACCTCTACCAGGGATTTTAGACATTGAAGTTTGGATTCATTTGGAGATTTCGCCTCTGTGTGTCTACAGACCTTCTTTGCTCACATTTGCTTCCGTTGGACTGAACAATATTGAGTCTAAACCAGTTTCTGTGTATAGTAGTACTTCAGCAGAAGACAGACAGGGGGGGGGAAATTGGCTTTCTCTCCAGTAAGGTAACTGCAGGAAGCACATTTATATCACATTAAATTGGCATGCTGTGAGCAACAGAGAAATATGGGTAAGAAGTTAAGGCTAGACTTAATCAATTATTGTGCAAGTAATTTAAATCTGACATTTAATGTTGTGAGACTAGGCAATATGGTGCTGACGTTTGAGGTTCAGTTGGTTACAGCGTGGTGCTGATAATGCCAAAGGTGCAGGTTCAATCCCCGTAAGAGGCAGGTATATATTCCTTTATTGCAGGGGGTTGGACTAGATGATCCTCGGGGTCCCACTCAACTCTATGATTCTAGGTCCTGCAGCAGTGTGGGTACCTGGGGCAAAACTCAGATCCCAAAACAGGTGTTTCCATAAAGGCAGTGCCAACTTTTACTGGATTATGGAACTTCTTACTCTGGCAATACAGGAAAGAATTCTATATAGAGAACACAGTGAAGATAGACTTTCTTTGAAATACAGTAAAGGGGATTTCCTTGATTTGTTCAAACAATAATAGGTGATCTTCAACGTCAGCTTTGTTGGACTGCTCATGTTGTGCGGATGCCTGATTATCGTCTTCCAAAACAACTATTCTATTCCGAACTTAAAAATGGAAAGTGCAATGCTGGTGGTCAGCAAAAGAGGTTTAAAGACTCTCTGAAATATATACCATAAACACCGACAACTGGGAAACACTGGCCTGCTAGTGCTCCAGTTGGAGAACAGCCTTTAGCAAAGGTGTCATAGGCTTTGAAGACACTCGAACTCAGGAAAAAAGGGAGAAACGTGCTAAGAGGAAGGCATGCTTGGCAACCCTCACCATGATCAACTCCCACCCAGAAACCTATGTCCCCACTGTGGAAGGATGTGTGGATCCACAATTGGCCTTCACAGTCACTTACAGACTCAGTGGTAAGACTGTGTTCATGGAAGACACTCTTACTCGGCTACGAGTGATCGCCAAAGAAAAAGAAGAGGTGATCATCAGTTAACAAAAAGGATGAAGGGATATATTTTTAAAAGAAGATAGGAAGATGGAAAAGAGGATTGTGCTGACATAGGAGACTGTACTGCTGACCAAGGTGGCAATTCTGTGCATATTTGTTTGGAAATAAGTCCCACTGACCTCAATGGAGATTTTTCCCTAGTAAATGTACAAGTTTACATGGCAGCCCTACGGAACTGAACAGGACTTAAATCTGAGTATACATGGGTAGGTCTTGGTCACCTCTCCAAGACCACAGGCAGGTTCAGATCTTGAAAACACTTTTATTACTTAGGATTTTCTAAAACAGGAATATGATGTCATGAAACTAGGGCCAAACTCCCATGAACCAGGTGCTTGATCACTAAACTCTACCTGCCAAATTGTCAAAAATGGCCATTCATTGTGGCAGATGGTTAACTATTTATTCAGTTAGCAGTGTTACCCAAAGTTGGAGCTCCAGTTGTTTTCGGACCACAGTTCCCATCATCGCTGACCACTGGTCTCGCTAGCTAGGGATGATGGGAGTTGTAGTCCAAAAACAGTTGGTTATCCAACTTTGGGAAACACTGAGCTAAGGCATTAAAAGCATAATAATGATGATGAAATAAGAAAAGGATTGAAATAAGGTAACCTGACTATTTCAGTTCTATTTAGCATCCCACACAAGGGAGCGGGGGATTTATTTAGAGGGTTTGGCTCGAGGGATTGCAGCTTGCGTGACAATATCAACTTACAACCTACAGTTTTTCTGGGTGAATTCATTGCTAATTATATGCTGATAACATATTATCTATGACAATATTAGAGTATGCACCCCTTGAGGTCAATTTACCAAAAGGCATTATTCCATGTCAGTAACAATACTTCCAAGTTTGGGACTGATGTTTCATTTTATTTGTGTGTGTTTTTTTTGCTGAGCTGCTATAAGAAGGGAAGTGAGGTGGGAGAGAAAAGATAAATTATATTGTGGCAGTCTGGAAAAAATGAAAGTATTATGTCTGACCAGCAAGTTAGAAAAAAAAATATTTATTGTGAATGGCTTTAAATCTGGATTTGGGAACCTGGGTTGCTATCAAACAGCTGAAATATGATAGGAAGAAGTCCAGATAAGGGAGAAATTTGATTCAGTTCACATTTTAAAAGGAATCTACCTAATCTGTACTTTTTGAAACAAAACATGAACTGAAATACAGCCATCTTTGGAAATTTACACATCTCTGAACTTTGCAGTGCTGTCCTCCCGGCCAAGTAATGTGCATAAAAATGCATATACATGGATAAAGTAGGCATAGGTAAAGGTAAAGGGGCCCCTGACCATTAGGTCCAGTCGTGAGCGACTCTGGGGTTGTGGCGCTCATCTCGCTTTACTGGCTGAGGGAGCCGGCGTACAGCTTCCAGGTCATGTGGCCAGCATGACTAAGCCGCTTCTGGCGAACAAGAGCAGCGCACGGAAATGCTGTTTACCTTCCCACTGGAGTGGTACCTATTTATCAACTTGCACTTTGATGTGCTTTCGAACTGCTAGGTTGGCAGGAGCAGGGACTGAGCAACAGGAGCTCACCCCGTTGCGGGGATTCGAACCGCCGACCTTCTGATCGGCAAGTCCTAGGCTCTGTGGTTTAACCCACAGCGCCACCTGTGTCCCGTAAAGTAGGCATAGAACGGCATATATTGGTGAAAATATTTTCCTTTACCCATTCTTTTTTAAAGTTTTTGTCCTCTTAGTTCCTGAGCTTTCCAGTCAACTTTGCCATTTCTGCATAGTCCATCAACTTGGCTTCCCGTTCCTGTCTAGTAGGGAATCTTTCTTCTTTCCATCTCTGGGCTAGTAGCATCCGTGTGGCTGTTGTCGCGTACATACTGTAAAAAGTCTTTTCTGCTCCTTTGGGATGTTGGTGCCTACAATTCCTAATAGGAAAGCATCTGGGTTTTTTAAACAAAAGTTATTTTAAATTATTTTTTTCATTTCTTTATATATCATTTCCCAGAAAGCTTTCATTACCTTACATGACCACCCACATATGATGACAACTCGTGTTTCCAGACTCGGGTCTGCAATTGAACATGCAGAACCATATTTTAAAAATAAATATATAAACCACCGAACAGCATAAAAGTAGTAAGTAGCATAGGTTGGAGAAGTGTGTTCTGCTTCGTATTTAATTAGAAGGTTAGCCTTTTTTAAGTCTCACTCTTTCCTCCTAGCCCGGTTTTATATCCATCAATTAGAACGTATCAAGAGAAATTATAGACTGCTGCCATGCTAGGCTGGAAAAGACACAACCTTAATAGCACGCCAGTCACCTTTATGGCAAGCCCATTCCAAAACCGCAGTCCCGAATTAAGTTTTGAATGATACATTGCTGCTTTCCAGCTAATGAAATCCTGTTTATTGCTCATTTGCAGATTTGCTAGTAAATGAGCAGAGCTGTATAGCTGCAGAGAAGGGCCCATTTCCTATTTCCTATCTGATTATTTAAAACCTACTCACCACTGTGAATAGTTCCAGTGATTACACTTCTGCAGAGCACTTCAATTATGCCATTAGGGGAAGGAGGCAAAACTGGATGATATTTGAGGGATAGAAAATTCAGGCACGCATACATGCAGGCTTAATTCTTTCCCTAAAGGATGTTGAGAAAAAGGTGTAAGACTTAACAGTTTACATAACGCAGCACCAAAGAGTTTGCTTGCTTCTCTTTATATTTCTCAAGTGGTGGTAATTATCACAGCCACACAGATAATGTTGGTTTCATCTGTAGACATTCCTTCAAAGCACATTCTAACCATTTTAGCAGCCATGGCTTCCCCCCACAACCCCCCCCCCCCAGGGGGGAGAGAACTATAGTTGAACCTTTCACAGAGCTACAATTCCCTGCACCCTTAACAAACTGTAATTCCCAGGATTCTTCGGGGGAAGACATGTGCTTTAACTGCACAATATGGTGTGGATGAGACCATTGTCAGATGCCAAAGAGAAATGTATCACTACTTCAGACTTGCCAGGGTCTTACACATTTGTAATGCAAGGAATGTTCATTTCACATGCAGTTTCATAAAAACAGGTGCTGTAAAGAGTCTGGCTTGCTCAGAGCACGTCTGTTTCTTTGTGGATGCTTCTAAACTGTGACTATTTTCTGGTTGGATCAAACTATAGGTAAAAGTAAAAGACCCCTGGACGGTTAAGTCCAGTCAAAGGTAACTATGGGGTTGCAGCACTCATCTTGCTTTCAGGCCAAGGGAGCCAACTTTTGTCCACAGACAGCTTTCCGGGTCATGTGGCCAGCATGACGAAACCACTTCTGGCACAAGAAGACACCATGACAGAAGCCAGAGCACATGGAAACGCCGTTTACCTTCCCACCGCAGTGGTGCATATTTATCTACTTGCACTGGTGTGCTTTCGAACTTCTAGGTTGGCAAGAGCTCACCCCGTCATGGAGGAAGGGAAGTCACTGATATTTTAAGGTTGTTTAAATGAGTGTTCTAAATTGTAAAACAGAAAAGTTAATAAAATTATATAAAACAAGAAAGAAGCTTCCCAGAATGGCTGGGGAAACCAGTCAGATGGGTGGAATATAAATAATAAAATTTTTTTATTATTATTATTAAATAGGACGTTCCTATTTTCATTGGAGAAATGTTGGAGGGTATGTTGGTGGAGCAATGATGCTACTCTTCTGTCAACACTGGAACTGCAGCCTACTTGGATGGGGCAAGGGGTGGGTGTTGAGGTTGGGCCAAGGTGGGTGCAGAAATGGGAGCCCCTCACCACCACTTTGCCCCTCCTCATCCTGACCAGAGCATGTACCACCCTGGCAAGACAGTGCACAGGCCGGTAGGGTCTCAGCCAGCATACCAGATGTAGCTAAAATACAGCTGACCTGGACTGGGAAAGGGTTAATCCTGCTCTCCACACCACAGCCCTGATCACCCCCCCCCCC
Organism: Podarcis siculus; assembly: GCA_034642415.1. Taxonomy (NCBI): domain Eukaryota; kingdom Metazoa; phylum Chordata; class Lepidosauria; order Squamata; family Lacertidae; genus Podarcis; species Podarcis siculus. The sequence continues at coordinate 226,377 of JAXCMG010000159.1, read as the reverse complement.
CATGGCTGCTTTTAGGAAAAGAAAAATATATCAAGAGATCCTGTTATGTGCGGCTTGGTCCTACAAAAAAACACTGAAGGGGAGGAGGCAACGAAAGCAAGGACAGAATGAGCACCAATACAGTTTCCCTGCTTTAAAGCGAGCCTTTGTTTTAATGGCTAGCCTTGAGTTTATTACCTCTTTTTACATCGTTCATCCTATTTAACTGAAATGCTGTCATATCAGTCAAGGTGTACATGCAAATAAATGGATCCCAAGAACACTGAATCCTCATTTGAAACAGAAATTAAATAGGATGCTGAAAAATAGCGAGCTTTCCACTCTCCCCAGAGGCAAAGGATCATGCAGTTCAGCTCAAATGGCTGTGTTCTCTCCACTAAAAGAAATTTCCATTTATATGAGCCCTAATGGAGGTGCTGGAAGGGAGGTTGTTATTTACAAGCATGTTCAGATAAGAGTACGGCTGAAATTAAATTCTCATAGCAGATTTCTAGAAAATGAAATGTTATCAGTGGGCATTCCCTAAAAATGATGAAATGGACCAGCCAAGGTTCCTTCTGTTGTATTCAGTATGACTATCTACAGGATAAAAGATGGAGCTTTAAAACATAACCAAATAGCTATAGCTAGAAATGGAAGATTTGTGGTGTGGCTGTTATGCCCAGAAGATAGATGACGGCGTTGCAAAAGAGAACAAATGTATTACTGCAAAACAAGAGGAAAGATGTTGCAAATATGTATAAGACTGACATGCATGAGATAATTAAATAGAGATACATCTCACCATTGTGGGGGTGAAAGTGATCCAAGTGCAATGACAAGTGTTATGTACTGAAGTTCTCACCCTGGGCCAGCAGGGGGATACTGTAGATAGTTCAGGTCCACATATGCAAATAAGGGATCGAAAGTGACGTTCAGTGATTGGATAGATACAGAAAGTTGTTACAGTTACGTTGTACTGGAGCTCTATATAAGCAGGCTGGCTGAACCCTTCAGTTCAGTTCTGGCCTGTGAATAAACAAGAGCTGTTTGGAGAATCGCTGTGTCGTCTGATATGTTCACCCACAACCTAACAACAAGGATCAAGCCCAGCCCTCTACATAATCTCAGCTAAAGTATCAATCTTAAAAAGCAGAGACATCACCTTAGCAACAAAGGTCCGTATAGTTAAAGCCATGGTTTTCCCAGTAGTGATGTATGGAAGTGAGAGCTGGACCATAAAGAAGGCTGATCGCCGAAGAATTGATTCTTTTGAATGATGGTGCTGGAGGAGACTCTTGAGAGTCCCATGGACTGCAAGAAGATCAAACCTATCCATTCTGAAGGAAATCAGCCCTGGGTACTCACTGGAAGGACAGATCCTGAAGCTGAGGCTCCAATACTTTGGCCACCTCATGAGAAGAGAAGACTCCCTGGAAAAGACCCTGATGTTGGGAAAGATGGAGGGCACAAGGAGAAGAGGACGACAGAGGACGAGATGGTTGGACAGTGTTCTCGAAGCTACAAACATGAGTCTGACCAAGCTGCGGGAGGCAGTGGAAGACAGGGGTGCCTGGCGTGCTCTGGTCCATGGGGTCACAAAGAGTCGGACACGACTAAACGACTAAACAACAACAACAAACTATCAATGACAGATGGCTATCCAGCCACTGCTTAAAAACCTTCAAGGAACGAGAGTCCACCACCTCCCGAGGGAGTTTGTTCCACTGTTGAGCAGCTCTTACTATTCTTCCAGATGTTTAGTCAGAATCTCGTTTCCTGTCACTTGAAGCCATTGGTTTGAGTCGTACCTTCCAGAGCAGTAGAAACAAGCTTGCTCCATCTTCCATGTGACAGCCCTTGAGATATTTGAAGATGGCTATCATATCTCCTCCCAGTCTGCCCTTTTCCCAGCTCCTTCAACCATTCCTCATAAGGCTTGGTTTCCAGACACTTGATCATCTTGGTGAGA
>JAXCMG010000159.1:192516-217926 GCA_034642415.1 Podarcis siculus | reverse complement strand
ATAATAATAATAATAATAATAATAATAATAATAATAATAATAATAATTTGGACAATTAAAATGGCGGTTCACCACTGGGGGCCACCGGTTGCACACTGAGAGATTCAGGGCAGGTGTAAGCTGGGATGGCAGGTTCTGATGTCATGCCTGACTATTTTCTCAGAGTTAGGGACTCCCTGGTTTAAACTGCAGACCTCATGACCCGAGGAACCTATTTTGTTGAGCAATCCAGGTGAACTATATATTTCTCCAACCACTCCCAGGATTTGCATCAACAAAACTAAGGACACCAATTTGTATGAAATCAGTATGTGGTGATCTGTAAAGGCATATATTTAGAAATGATTATTATAATTTAGATGGAAACGCATCTCACCATAGTGGGGAAGGCAGTAGGTGACCAGGTGATGGTAACTGTTTCAATCCCAGAATGTCCCGCTTTCCCTGAGGACATCCCTATTTTCATCAGAGAAATGTTGGAAGGCATGGAATTATCCAGTATTGATTAAACACAGTTGCTTATTCCAACAAAAAAGACAAGTCTGCCAAAAAATGCAAAGAGCGCAGATCTACTCTGCACCTCCCAAACACATAAAGTCAGCATGCCTTCAGGGAAGGTGTTGTTGGGGGAAGGAGAAAAAAATATCTACTGAGGAAAACCAATATAAGTTATGAGAACAAAATCGAGAGTGAGAAAGTATCCCTTATTTGAGTGTTTCCCTAATATAAAACTCAATCTTGTTTCAAATCTCCAGCCACATTCTGATTGGTTGTATCACTTAATAATTTAGTCCTAATTAAAAGTTAGTCCTCCACTGATTTATGATTTGTATGAAGTTTTAAAATTGGGGCAGGGAGGTTTTTTCATGAACGTCTGCTTTCCAGTTTAATCAAACAGAAATAAAGGAAACACATCAAATTGAGCGGTAGGCAAAGATATCAACGGATCAAAGTAACAAGGTATTTTATTCCAATTAAACAACATTCTTGTGTTGTTCCAGCACAGACTTGAATCAGTCAGAGAGAGAAATCTTCCTTTTCTTGTTTTAAATAGAATACGGGGTAACTGGGTCACCACAGACACAAAATGGTGGGAAATGTTCAGAGGAAATTCTGGGAAGTGGCCATCTTTTTTCTAGAGGAGAAAAATCTCAGATGTTTTCTCAGGAAAAATACATATTCTGAGAAATGTTGGTTCAGCTCTAGTTTCCTAGTTCAAGAGACTAGATACAGAAGACATACCAAGGCATGGCCACTTGGATATGACCCATCTCATACTTTAGAAAGCTTGCCTGTCAGGGCTTTGAATTTCTTCTCTCTTATATTACAGTAGCATTGTTCATTGACATCGATGGCCAGAATATAGTCCTTTTTTCTCCATTGAGTGACCAGGCAGTGACAGCCCCAGCCCCCAGGGATCATAAGGAAGGAATAAAGACTCTGACAACGTTATATGGAATTAAAATTAGGCCACAACTTTATTAAACTTCTCAATGTATGAAGACCTTGGCTTAGGCCTTGGACATGTATCCCTCCCAGCCCCCCAGCCGGGGGGAAACTGGGGCTCATCAGAGTAAATGGGATAGGAGGATGCTCTGCGAGACGTAAGTGTAGCAGGCAGCCAAGCCCATATCCCCGCACGCAGGGTAGTTCACTGATGACCTTTCAGTGTATGGCCAGTGACACCCATATATATAACCCCTTTAAGAGGGGGTCCTGGAATCACCACCACAGGGGAGTGAGTCACCACTTCACGCCCCCCCATATAGCAAAGAAAAGGCTAAAGGATTCCACCCAAGGCCATAACCGCCAAAGTTGTGACGAATTGCTACTAGGAAGACAAAACCAGGGTGTTATGTACTGAGTTGAATAGGATCCAAAAGGCAGCAGTCTGATTGGTCCTAGAACAATAGGATTCAGAATGCAGCAGTCTGATTGGTCCTAGAACAATAGGATTCAGAATGCAGCAGTCTGATTGGTCCTAGAACAATAGGATTCAGAATGTAGCAGTCTGATTGGTCCTAGAACAATAGGGTCCAGAATGCAGCAGTCTGACTGGTCCACAGGAGCCACCCTATCCAGCTCCAGGTGGAAGTGAATCCGCAACCAGATTGGCCTCCAGGTGAATCCCGGAATTAGCCACTCACGTGGGGCCCATTGTGTAAATAATGTATATAAAGCAGACATTCTGGGGGAACTTCCATTCCTCCTTACCACTATGAGCTGAATAAAGAGCATGAAATCCACTCTCGACTGAGTATATTTCACTGCCAATGCAGGAAAATTTCTTCACTGTCCTTCAACATCAACCAGTCAAAGACCGTAGCAGCACCCGCTAAACAGAAAGAAAAAGTTAACCTGCAAACAAGAAAACATTAAACTAAGGGAGGGGAGGGAGAATGAATGTCCAGAGCAGACTGCCTGGTTATTTTCGGCTCCACCCCCTATTTATAAATGGGGCTGGCCCCACCTCCCAGCAAGAAACTTGATTACTGATGATGGGAGACATAGAGGCATACCAGTAAATGAACTGGTAATTAAAGGATACCCTGAATTAGAGGACCTTATGCATTATAACTTACACTGCCCCTTATATAATGAAGCAAGAGAACGGTTTTTGACACCTATAATGACAAGGTCCCCTGGCCAGAATCCTTCTGACGTGATTCTTTATCTCCTCGCAGACATAGATAGGTATGTGACCTGGCGTGTAGCACTTTTTGCAACTGCCGCCAGAAAAAGTAGAAAAAATTATATAGCCGAGATAGCTATCAACTGTAAAGGAGATGGCTTTATTTGACTACATCTACACCAAGCTGTATCTTTCTCACTAAACTTTGTACATAATTGTCTGTTGTATTATTTAATATTGCTTTTAATATATTAGTGGCCCCGTGGTGATTTTAGCTTATAAATTCTATTGTCTAATGTTTCAATTTGTATATTAAGGAGTTTCTATAACTTTGTGCAGAATAGGTCATGTTTTGACAATGTAAATGTTTTAAGTTTTTGTATCAAACTAGTATATATTTTCTTGAATGACATTGTATACATTGCAGCAGCCTTTGGCTATAAGCAATAAACTTGACTGACTGATTACAGTGGTACCTTGGGTTACATATGCTTCAGGTTACAGACTCTGCTAACCCAGAAATAGTTCCTCAGGTTAAGAACTTTGCTTCAGGATGAGAACAGAAATTGTGCTCCGGCAGCACAGCGGCAGCAGGAGGCCCCATTAGCTTCAGGTTAAGAACAGTTTCAGGTTAAGAACGGACCTCCGGAACGAATTAAGTACTTAACCCGAGGTACCAATGTACTGAGGCTGGGTGTGAACCTCCAAAAATTAACACTGAGAGGCAAGCCAGCCCATTTGCCAGTAAGCTCCCTCATAACTGTAGCACCATGCACGATCCCGCAAAGAGCACCCACAATGTAAAGTGTGAGTGCTCATTATAAGCAACCGTCTGTTATCTGCATATACATATGAAATGTGCTGTTCTTTTCTTTTTGTAAGGTCTCCCGATTAGCTATGAGTGCAATTGCTTGACTGAAAGTAACTCCTACTCCATTCTTTCCTTTCCTTTCAAAACAACATTTTTTTATGAATCACAGGGTGGATATAAGCGATTTCCCAAAAACCTTGGAGGCCTAATCGTTGGCTTTCAAAAACAAGCTGCTTTTTTCAAGAAGAATTGCAGCAGAGAGATTAATTATTCCAGTGAGAGTCTGACTTAGCAAATATCCATCTCACTAGAGGAGAACAAGTATTTGTCTGGGGAATACAGCCAGGACAGCCTCCAGCTCAGTTTACAATGTTTACTTTGCCTTCACACATTTCACATGGTCCTTGTATCTGTGGCTTAATCAATAATTATATACATGACATCCATGTCGAGATATCTCCAGCCCAGGGATCAGATACATTTTCTTTTAGAAAAATGAATACTGCCAAACATTAAGAGAGAACAGAATCCATTTCCTTTCCCATCTGCAAGAAGAGATCTACTGAACTTCTCTCCACTGATCATCACCTGATCATGATACATGCTTTATATTCTATTTTCCTTACATTGCTCAGGTAATCTTTAAATATTGATTGGTTTATATAGCCTGAAATGCAATGAATGAATAAATAAATAAATAGCCTCTTGATGGTCTCTAGGCAGGTTATACTTCGTGCTGGCACCCATACCCTCTGATGAAAATAGGGACATCTTATTCCATGATGATGATGATGATGATGATGATGATTTAATTATTTATACCCCACCCATCTGAATAGTTTGCCCCAGCCACTCTGGGTGGCTTCCAACATATAGATGTACATAATAAAACATTAAACATTAAAAAACTTCCCTATATAGTGCTGCCTTCAGATGTCTTCTAAAGGATGTATAGTGAATTATCCCCTTATCTTGGGGGTCACATAACTCCATGCCCCCAGACATATCTCCTTTGAAAATAAAGACATCTTAAGGAAATGTGGGACATTCTGGGATCAAATTAGAAACCGGGATGGCTTCTGTAAATCTGGGACTGGCCCTGGAAAATAGGGACACTTGGAGGGGTCTGGACACCACACTGCTGAAATCAGCTTCCTGGGAGGCCTAGTCCCATGTTATCTCATCACTAGGATTTAAACAGAGAGCAAACACTTGTTGATTAACCTGTGCATTTAAAAGCAGAGATGGGGGAGAAGTTCAGTTCTGTTCATTTTTAAAGGCAAACTTATCCAAGTCACACTTTCCGAAACAATACGTGAACTGAATCACAGCCAACTTTCAAACTTCTCCAAATTTTGCAGTGTTGTTCTCCACCCATGTAATGCATAGGGAAAAATGCATATCCAAGGATAAAGTGTGCATAAACATCTATGCAGTCATGAAAATAGCATACTAACATGCATTATGTTAGGGAAATTGCTTTGCAAACATGAGTACACTAGGCAAAGTTGCATACAGAAATGTGCATATCAGGATACATTTTCTCCAAAATGCAGATCAATTTTCATGAGGACTTTTTTATTTTTTAAGAAAATTGCAGAGTGGTAAGGGAAGGTTGCAAACTGAACTTAAAACTGGAAAAGGTAGAAACCGAGAGAAACATAAATTTACAGACCAAAACTGATTTGCTTGTCTCTATTTAAAAATTATAGGGATGCGGGTGGCCCTGTGGGTTAAACCACAGAGCCTAGGACTTGTTGATCAGAAGGTCGGAGGTTCGAATCCCTGCGACAGGGTGAGCTCCCGTTGCTCGGTCCCTGCTCCTGCCAACCTAGCAGTTCGAAAGCACATCAAAGTGCAAGTAGATAAATAGGTACCGCTCCGGCAGGAAGGTAAACGGCATTTCCGTGCGCTGCTCTGGTTCACCAGAAGCAGCTTAGTCATGCTGGCCACATGACCTGGAAGCTGTACGCCGGCTCCCTCGACCAATAAAGCGAGATGAGCGCCACAACCCAAGAGTCAGCCACAACTGGACCTAATGGTCAGGGGTCCCTTTACCTTTATTTAAAAATTATTTGTGATGTGTGATGTTGCCTTCTTTCATTCCCTTAGTGGAATTATTATTATTATTATTATTATTATTATTATTATTATCTGTATAGATTTTGTTTTTTGGGGGGGAAAAGGCATTGCACTGAATGGGGGCAATAAAAACCACTAGAAGCTAGAACCAGAAGAGAAATGTTCTCCCATTTAGATGGGGTAATGAATATGACTTAGAAACAGAAAGAACTAGGACTTCATTGAGCTCAGCCCTAAGTGCATCCCTTGAGCTCCAGATCAATGGGACTCCAGCGACACAAGAACATTAAAGCTTTAGCTTCCTGGAGGAATGTAGCATTTGTGAAGCGGCGCAGAATAAATACCTGTAATCTGTAGGCATCTTGCTGCTGTGGCAAGGTGACTTTGAATGGAGAGCAATTGCACCTTTAGATGTACACATTTTTTTCCTTCTGCTCCCCCCCCCCCCTTTGTAAGTGACTTCCTGGGTAGTTTTAACGTAATTTGAGATAGATGCAAAATCTTTGCCTCGAGATTCAAAACGTTTCGCTGAGCTCGTGAAGCAGCCTCTGTGCAAAACAAATATATTTGGGAAACCGTTCTTCAATGCAAATCCTCTTCCTTTCTCTGTCTCCCCCAATGGGAGAGCCCCCTGCCTCTGCTGACTGCTGTTTGGAGACTTTCCAGACTCACTGCCACATGCTGCAGCCATTATCTGAATCCATATTTGAAGTGAAACGCTGCCTTCCCTCCAGGGCATCATCCATCCATGCTGACTGAGACTACTTTGGCGTCTCAGAAAGAGCTAAATTGTTTCAGCATCTCAGAGGGAAGCCAGGGAAGATCTCACGCAGCAAAAAGAAACTGGCTCTCTCTCTCTCTTTTAAAGCTTTTACATACATCTCCGGTGATCACAGACCCTCCAAGTTTCTCTATTTTCCAGGGATAGTCCTGGTTTAATGGAAGCTGTCCCGGTTTCGGATTTGATCCCAGAATGCCCCTGCTTTCCTTAAAGGTAAAGGTACCCCTGACCATTAGTTCCAGTCGCAGACGACTCTGGGGTTGCAGCACTCATCTCGCTCTATAGGTCAAGGGAGCTGGTGTTTGTCCACAGACAGCTTTCTGAGTCATGTGGCCAGCATGACTAAACTGCTTCTGGCACAACAGGATACCACGATGGAAGCCAGAGCGCACGGAAATGCCATTTACCTTCCCGCCGCAGCAATACCTATTTATCTACTTGCACTGGCGTGCTCTCAAACTGCTAGGTTGGCAGGAGCTGGGACATAGCAATAGGAGCTCACCCAGTTGCGGGGATTCAAACCACTGACCTTCTGATTGGCAAGCCCAAGTGGTTCAGTGGTTTAGATCACAGCGCCACCCGCATCCCTTTACCGAAATCAAACTAATGTGCTGGTAGCACTACTGTGCTAGCAGACCTCCCCTGAGCAGAAGCCTGGGTAGTGCTTATGGAGGTCCAGGGCTGCTCAGATGACAGGATCCTCATCTCGGCCTCACTGATGAGCTCCAAAGGAAAGCAGAGCTATATATTTGGCACCAGCTTGGCTGCAGGAGTTTACAGAAAGAGGTGTACAAGGCGCCATCCAACTGTTTTAGGGACTCCCCTACAGATTTGTGTAGGATTTACTGCTTAGCCTTTTCTTCTCCCAAAGATATCCCATCAGAAGTTTAGGATCAGAGTTTTCCTTCTCCTAGATGAGCTACCTTCCCAGGTTGATGAGCCCCATCTGTCTCACTAGACACCTGTGAAGCAGAGCAGCATACAGATGAGAATTCGCCCCAGATCCCAGGATGAGCAGTGGTTCTATGCAAAACAATGTCTGTAGAGCTCTGGATAATATGATGGAGCTGCAATCCAATCTATGGCTGGCCCAAATCATGCACACACCTGATAGTTCTCTTCATTTAAAGATCTTTTCCACGCCAAACAAGATGCAATGCCACATATCTTCTAATTTGGCTGTTAAGTAGTTCTGCTGTTGCACAATAAATGCACCACTGTTATTAATTTGTTATAGTGGATGCAAGACAGCTCTTGTGTTGCATAGGTTTAATATCTTCCCAACACTCAGACTGCAGTTTTGATCAAATGTGGCTAGGCTGTAATTGTGAGTGTTGCCCAATTTGTATTACTGCACTTACACCCATTCTTTCTTCCAAAGAGTTCAAAGCAGCTTGTATCTGGTTCATAGGTGATCTCCCACCCAGGCAGGTTACAGAGCTATACTGCCTTAGCTTTAGCTGCAGAAATGCATCGTTGTATTTTGCTTCTATGCACATTTATGCAGATTTAATCAATTAATTAAATCCTCGCCCTTGCCAGATGATCCAGGAAGGGCATGAAAACCTTAAGGACTGCTTCAGCTCACTTTGATTTATCAAGGTCAGGTCTGAGGCACTGTTCAGACAAAGCAAAAGAGATGCTGATTCTGCTGGGGTGAATAAAAGATTTCCATTTCCTGCACTGCTAGACTGGATGATCTCATCAGCAATAGCTTAATTTAATGGAAGGGGTAAAAAAAAGAATTAAAGATCATCACAGTTCCAAACTCAGTTGTGAATGAATGGCGTATTCTGCTCTTCAGAGTCATGCTTTCTGGTAGGTATTCACTTTTGGATTTTATTTGTGTGTGTTTTATTGTTGGCATTTAATAACCGCAGAAGTCTCTCCATTGTATGATATAACATCTTAGAAGAGGCATCTCTTTTGTTTCAGAAAGAAGAGGAATGTTTTCAGTATATGTACTTATACACACACATGCCTTTTATGTTTCTATAGTTACGTGCTCTAACCAACTGAGCTATGCAGTTGTGAAATTAAAGCAACACTAAAAAGAAGCTGTTACTTAATTAATGAGGGCTACCCTTCTAATCCATCAAAGTTTTTTTTTAGCAGATTAAGGTAACTCATTAATTGACAGGCTGAAATCCTCAATGCACCTCAAAATGGGGGCCATTGAACTCAATGGAGATGAGTTCTGAGAAGCCATGAATAGGCCTGCAATGCAGAAGTTGCCGCCTTAATTTATACATTCCTAACTGATACAGGGACGCGGGTGGCGCTGTGGGTAAAAGCCTCAGCTCCTAGGGCTTGCCGATCGAAAGGTCGGCGGTTCGAATCCCCGCGGCGGGGTGCGCTCCCGTTGCTCGGTCCCAGCGCCTGCCAACCTAGCAGTTCGAAAGCACCCCCGGGTGCAAGTAGATAAATAGGGACCGCTTTCTAGCGGGAAGGTAAACGGCGTTTCCGTGTGCGGCTCTGGCTCGCCAGAGCAGCGATGTCACGCTGGCCACGTGACCCGGAAGTGTCTCCGGACAGCGCTGGCCCCCGGCCTATAGAGTGAGATGGGCGCACCAACCCCAGAGTCTGACAAGACTGGCCCGTACGGGCAGGGGTACCTTTATTTTACCTTAACTGATACAATGTGTCTGCATTTGCTATTCTTCATTGATTTGGGTTCGCAAATACAGCCACTTGCCAGCATACAGATCTGGCCATATATCAAAGAAACATTTTAATACAATTTCAAGAACGGTTACAAAGGAGAACGTTCCAGACATCGAATCAAAACGCAAAAAGAAAGCCAAACTCTCTGTTGTATCTATAGCATTATCATTATTCTTGCTGCACAATAATAGTGTCCAGGTGGGAAGTCAGGAACATAGGATACAGTCTTAAACTGGGACAGAACTTTGGTCTGTCTAGTTCAGTATTGTCTGGGCAGTGACTCCCCAGATCAATAGCTCAATCGGTAGAGTATGAGACACTCAATCTTAGGGTCATGGGTCCAAGCCCCACACTGAGCAAAAAGATTCTTGCCCTGCAGGGGGCTGGACTAGTTGACCCTCGTGGTCCCTTCCAATTCTATAATACTATGATTCCAAGGGTTTCAGGCAGGAGACTTCCCAGCCCTACCTGCAAATGCTGGGGATTGAACATGCAGCTTTCTGCATGCCCATAGATGAAACATACTTTTCAGTGTGTTTTAATAGGAACAGCCATTTGTCTAGGGAAGAGAATCTCATTGTAGAAGCTAGCAACAGAAAGAACACCACATTCAGGTATAAAGTGAATAAGGTGTTGTTATTTACACAGTGACCCTCTAAATGGAGCCTTATCTCTCTCTGCATGTGATAAAGATTTTTATCCGAGTCAGTAGCTGCACTGGATTTGAAAATTATTTTTATTTATTTTTATTTATGCAATTGTTTTTATACATGCTGTTGTTTTATCTGTTTTTCAAACATGGGGTATAAATAATAAAATTATTGTTATATTTTATGGAAGTGAGAGCTGGACCATAAAGAAGGCTGATCGCCGAAGAATTGATGCTTTTGAATTATGGTGCTGGAGGAGACTCTTGAGAGTCCCATGGACTGCAAGAAGATCAAACCTATCCATTTGGAAGGAAATCAGCCCTGAGTGCTCACTGGAAGCACAGATCCTGAAGCTAAGGCTCCAATACTTTGGCCACCTCATGAGAAGAGAAGACTCCCTGGAAAAGGGAGTTTGACCAAACTGCGGGAGGCAGTGGAAGACAGGAGTGCCTGGCGTGCTCTGGCCCATGGGGTCATGAAGAGTTGGACACGACTAAATGACTAAACAACAACATTGTTATATTTGTATTCCACCTTTCAGCTGAAGATCACTGGATAGTTCACAACATGTTCACAACATAAAATACAAAATGAGAAACAAAATATACAACAAAATAAAAGCAAACCAATAATCCTCCCTTCCACAAACACATTTTAAAAGCTACCAATCAGACAAAGGTCTGGTTATAGAGAAATGTTTTTGCCTGGTGCCTAAAGATCATAGAATCAGAGAATAGTAGAGTTAGAAGGGACCCAAGAGTCACCGAGTCCAACCCCCCTGAAATGCAGGAATTTCAGCTAAAGCATCCATGACAGATGGCCAACCAATTCCTGCTTAAAAGTTCTGAGGAAGGAAAGTTCATCACCTTCCAAGGGAGACTGTATGTTATGAAGGTGCCAGGTGAGTCTTTCTGGGGAGACCATTCTACAAGTAAGAAGCCACCACAGAAAAGTCTCCTTGTCATGTTGCCACTCTCCAGGCCTCTCATGAAGAAGGGTCTCAGATGATGATCACAGGGTCATATGGGAAAGGTGGTCCTTGAGGTATTGTGGTCCTGAGTAGTTTAAGGCTTTATAGGTCAAAATCAGCACTTTGCATTGGGCCCAGAAACTACCGTATTTTTCACTCCATAAGTTGGACCTAGCTTTTAGAGGAGGAAAGGGGGAAAGCCCCGTTTTTTTGAGGATCAGCTCACAGTTGTGCAGCTTCTTTTGCAAAGGGAAAGATTCCTGTTTTTATGGGCTTCAACACAGTTCTGCAGCTTCTTTAGGAAAGGAAAGGGAGCCGTTTCTACTGTTTCCAGACAGATAATCTAATCAGCCAGTCACATGTCACTGGGGAAACAAACAGCCTCCGTGTGCAGAGCATTCAACAATGGAGGCATGGGCAAGGGGGCGGGGCCGGAAAGGGAGCCAGCGATCGACCACACATTCGCTCCATAAGACGCACAGACATTTCCCCTTGCTTTTTAGGAGGAAAAAAGTGTGTCTTATGGAGCGAAAAATACGGCAATTGACAGGCAGTACAGTCAAGCCAGGATCAATATAGTATGTTCCAACCATCTTCTCTCAGTGAAGAACCTGTCCATCAAATTCTGCACCAGCTGAATCTTCTGAACCATCTTCAGAGGCAGCCCAATGTAAAACACAAAGGTGTTGTAAGTCAGGGGCCTTAATTAGCATTTGGTTCAGTCTATTTGTCTTACTTATAGAGGTTACTAGACTTCTTTTTGATAATCATTCCCTGTAAAAAGAATAAAAGACCTGAGAGCATGCCAGATGAGCAATCTATTTTCATAGTTCCTGGTAGCCTTATACTACCAAAGTATAACAGAAACAGTAACTTTAAAATATACATTTCCTGTACAACCCATAAAACTCATTTGGATGTCAGAAATGTTCATCTCAACTGCATCCTATCATGACTGAGACCCAAATAACTTCTATATCATCTCCCAACGAGAACTGTTAATGTTGCACTAAGGTAATATGGGAAAATTAGGGCAATGGGTAAGATGACTTCCCCATCATCTCATTAGCCAGTTCCCTGGAAACAATGCAGCACCAGGGCAGCAATAGAGATAAATGATTTTACAGAACATGAGATAAGAGTTCGACATGTTACCAGGAAGAGGAAGTCCTCCATATATGGTTGCGGTATTAGTGTCATCCCTTTGTCACATGTAACATGCAGTTCTACTATTTGTAGAACTATGGTTCTATGGTGCTGATTCTATGATTCTGATTCCAAAAGACCAAATATATATATATATATGCTAGCCCTGGTGAGTAAGGGAATTGTTCTGCATTCGAAGACAGGCTCTGGCAGATTGAACAGATAGGATCAATAGTGCATCCAACACTGAAGAAGGAAGTTTCTGCATGTGCTGTAGAGAGAAATGAGGGGCAGACGGGGCTCATGAACCTGGAAAGGTAGACCATCTAGAAGAAGGAAACTGATCCTAAACCTCCACTGCCTTGCAGGAGATATTTCAGAGAAGAAAAGGCTTAGGAGTATACCCTACACCAGGCATGGCCAAACTCGGTCCTCCAGATGTTTTGGGATTACAATTCCCATCATCCCTGACCACTGGTCCTGTTAGCTAGGGATGATGGGAGTTGTTCCAAAACATCTGAAGGGCCAAGTTTGGTCATGCCTGCCCTACACAAATCCAGAGTGGAGTCCCAAAGATGGTTAGATGGCATCTTGCATGCCACCTACCAGCAACTCCTGCAGCCAATCTGCTGGCAAATATAGTGCTCTGCTTTCCTTCGTACCACATCAGCAAAGCTAAGAGGGAGGTCTTGTCATCTGGGCAGCCTTGGACCTCCCTACACTCCTTGCAAGATTCCATCAACGGTGTCTCCGAAAAATTTTACACATCACTTGGGAAGGCAGGAGAACTAATGCCAGTGTAATAGAAGCAGAGATCACCGGTTTCGAAGCAATGCTTCTACGACATCAACTTTGTTGGACTGGTCATGTTGTTCGGATGCCAGATTATAATCTTCCAAAGCAACTACTCTATTCCAAACTTATAAATGGAAAGAATAATGCTGGTGGTCAACAAAAGAGATTTAAAGACTCTCTCAAGGCAAATATTTTAAAAAAAGTAGTATAAACACCAACAAGTGTGAAACACTAGCCTGCGAGTGCTCCAATTGGAGAACAGCCTTTACCAAAGGTGTCATGGGTTTTGAAGGCACTCAAACTCAGGAAGAAAGGGAGAAACGCGCTAAGAGGAAGGAACAGTTGGAAACCCTCACCGTGATCAGCTCCTGCCTAGAAACCTATGTCCCTGCTGTGGAAGGACGGGTGGATCCAGAATTGGCCTCCACAGGGACTTACGGACTCACTGTTAAAATTGTGTTTATGGAAGACACTCTAACTCGGCTATGAGTGATCGCAAAAGAAGAAGAAGATACACACTCCCCAGGCTTGCTCACTGAGGAAGTTACTTTGGTGCTGCTAATGCAATGGTTTGACTTCACTTTCGAAAGCACACTACATTGTCTCTGGAGACAGACGGAAGCCAACAAGAGCAACAAGGGACAAAAATGTACATTACGATAATTTCTGCTCCTGCTTCCGCTCCCACAGAATTATTCGGCATCCCTAGTATTGCCTGTATGAGTAGAGGAAAAGCATGGGATTCCACTCTATGAGTATTCAGAAACTCACTCACAGGATAATTTTCCAACAGAAGAAAGGGGGTCCATTAAGATGTGGTAAAACTCTAGAGGAGTGCATCACAGCAAATGTTGGCCTGGGGGCGGGGGTGGTTCTGACACAGAGGATATCCTCGTTTCACCTTTGAGATTACATGACTGCATCAGAGCTTCTTTCTTCCTCACTGTAAATAGAGTTGCTATGGCAACAGAATCCCAAGCTCTTCACTGCCTCAGCTCTTGCTGCTCTCCACTAAATTCTGGAAGAGGGTCCCTAATTGAAGGAGATAGTGGTGAAACCACTCCTTTAGAAATTCTCCCCGGATTCACAAAACCTTAGGAATTATTGGTCAGTTGCCAATCTCTCTTTCATGCCCAAGGTTCCTGAACAGGTGGTCATGGCCCAGATCTAGGCACTCTTGGGGAAAACTGATTTTCCACACCGATTTCAATCTGGGCCCTCTTTTTTTTTCAATTAGGCCCAGCTTTTTGCACAGAAACTGTTGGGAGAGAGATAGAAGAAATGTGTCCTTGCTAATGCTCCTCAAACTCCTGGTGGCTTTTGATGGTACCCTGCTGGAATGGCTGTCCAAGTTAGGAGTGGGTGGCACCGTTTAGTGGCAATTCCAGTCCTAGCTGGATGGCCATTTACAGAGAGTGATGCTTGAAGAGTATTTTTTGGCCCCAAGGAACCTTGAATGTAGGGTTCCTCAGGGGTCGATTTTATCCTTCATACTGTTAACATCTACACTTCTTTGTATCTGGACTGGATGAAAGCCAATAAACTGGAGCTGAATCCATATAAGACTGAGGCATTGTTAGTACGTGATCCCCTAGACGGGCTGCATGAGAGGTGACCTGCTCTTGATGGAGGAGAAGAAGAAGAGTTTGGACTTGATATCCCGCCTTTCACTCCCCTTCAGGAGCCTCAAAGTGGCTAACAATCTCCTTTCCCTTCCTCCCCCACAACAAACACTCTGTGAGGTAAGTGAGGCTGAGGGACTTCAGAGAAGTGTGACTAGCGCAAGGTCACCCAGCAGCTGCATGTGGAGGAGCGGGGAAGCAAACCCGGTTCACCAGATTATGAGTCCACCGCTCTTAACCACTACACCATGCTGGCTCCATGCTGGAGTTATATTGCCTCTGAAGGAACAAGGATACAGCTTGGTTATACTGTTGCTTGAGGCTCAGGTGGCCTCAGTGGCATAGAGTACCTTCCATCAGCTTTGGCTGGTGGCCCAGTCACACCCATAACTGGATCCTCTTGTAATCTCTAGATTAGATTACTGAAACGTATTATATGTGGGGCTGCCTCTGTAGATGGTTTGGAAACTTCAGCCGGTACAGAATCTGGTTGCCAGGTTGCTCACTGGGGCAAGACGGCTCAAGCATATAGCACCAATCCTGGCCCAACTGCACTGGCTACCAATTAGTTTCCAAGCTGAGTTCAAACTGCTGGTTTTGGACTATAAAGCCTTAAATGGCTCAGAACCGCAATACGACAAGGAGTGCCCCATGATGATCATCCGAGGCCCTTCTTAGTGTGCCTCCTCCACAAGAGGCCCAGAGTAAGGCAACACAAGAATGGGCCTTCTCTGCAGTGGCTCCCTGCTTCTAGAATGCTCTCCCCAGGGTGGGTATTGGTTTTTTGTTATTATAGTATGTCTTTTTGTGTTTTTATATTTGATCTTTGGGTGAATGGCAGTATAGAAATTTAATTAGTATACTAATTAGTATACTAATTTAATTAGAAATAATAATAATAATAATAATAATAATAATAATAATAATAATAATAATAATAATAATTCTGTTCTTCATTTTACTGAGATTTCTAAAATGCAGTTACATTACAGTTCAGGTTGCAAAATCGGCCTTGGACCTTTGTCCAAAGAGGAGAACACAGTGACCCAGCCTAGGGTAATCTCTCTCACACAGGCATTAAAAAGAATACCTTTCTCCTGAATCTTTTTTTCCCCATGTCCTGCTTACCTAGTTTTTTAAAAATAAGCTGCTAAGGACAACTGCATGTTTTGTCTCAGTGCCTGGCAGCTGTAGCTACTAACATGATAATTAATGTTTACAGGGGGAATGGTTTTCTGCCTTCAACTTTTATGGACCTGCATCAAAAAAGCTAAATTTAAAATCAACCGTTCATTGTGTAAAGCAGCTGAAGAAATTACATCATTTGTAAAATATCACTACAACAAAAAAATGTACTAAAGCTGATGTATTATTGAGGTCTCAAGTTCAGTTTAATAAAATATTTTTTTAAAAAATAAACCTACTTGTTAATTTTGCCTGCAAAATTCCTTTCCATTATGATTCATTACTCCTTAATTTAGGTCAGGTTGACACAGGTAACACATGAGAAGGTAATTTGATTACGGAGCAATAGACAATTCCTCTGGATAAATTTGACTCTGTGTGATAATGCCTCCTTGGAAACAAATGTCCATCTTGGAAATAAATGTTCAAAGGGGACATGCAATTATTTATTTAGGAGTTGAAGGATGCTGTCATGAATGTAGAGGCTGACCTAGTTGAGTCACTTTCCCCACTTGGAGCCAGCCCAGAAACTAAGGTCCAGCTCCGAGGGCCTTCTGGCGGTTCCCTCACTGCAAGAAGTGAGGTTACAGGGAAATAGGCATCCTCCCATCAGATGCCAAGGAAATAAGCAACTACCTGACTTTTAGAAGATATCTGAAGGGAGTCCTGTACAGTGGTACCTCGGGTTAAGAACTTAATTCGTTCTGCGGAGTCCATTATTGACGTGGAACTGTTCTTAACCTGAAGCACCACTTTAGCTAATGGGGCCTCCCACTGCCACTGCACAATTTCTGTTCTCATCCTGAAGCAAAGTTCTTAACCCGAGGTACTATTTCTGGGTTAGCAGAGTCTGTAACCTGAAGCGTACAGAGGTATCTCTGCATAGGGAAGTTTTTAATGAGTGGTGCCATATTGTGTTTTTATTTGTTGGAAGCCACCCAGAGTGGCTGGGGTAACCCAGTCAGATGGGTGGCATCTAAATAAGAAATTAGTAGTAGTGGTAGTCATACAAAACGTAAGAACCTGTGAGAACATAAGTATTGGGCCTATGAGAGAGACAGGGAGATGCAAGCATATCTGTCATAAGTGCTGAGTGTGCAGGGCTGCGGGTACTCCAGCTCCCACAACATTCCCCAAGAAGGGGCAGAGAACCAACAGATTTTTCCACCTGAGCCACGCAGGCATGTGTGCCTGACCTCAACACACTGAGTGGAGGAGCATATGCTTTCACGAAGCACACCCCTGAGGGAGCCTGCTGTGCCCAGCTCAGGAGAGAGGCAGCCTACTCTAGGAGGCCTGGAGTGGCTCCTCGTGCCTCCACTACCGACCGCACTGCATGCCTCCTTACTCTCTGGAGGCCCGTTATGGCCTCCAGAAGGCCCGTTATGGCCTCCAGAAGGCCCAACGGATGCTTTAGCTGAGATTCCTGAATTGCAGGGGGGTTGGACTAGATGACCCTCGGGGTCCCTTCCAACTCTACAATTCTATGATTCTATGAATCCACCTCCATCCCACACAGCAAGTCACTTCTGCTCACCAAACTCATACTTTCAGGAATCTTTAAGGGGAGCTACAAACTGCTGAGAATCTGTAAAACCGATACAGGTTTGTTCTTTGTTCAAGCCAAGGATTTCCTTTTAAGTCACCCGTACCGTAGTGTTCACGTGAATATTTCTTTATTCGCTTATCTAAAGATTTACCAGTGAGCAAAGTGGTTTCTTTTCCAAGAGAGCATTATGATTTCAGATCTGAAGTGCACATTCGAGGGAAACGGGCTGGTTCCCGCTGACAGTCGTATTATGCCAACCCCACACATTCCATTGGCAAAAACTTTATGATACTAATTTCCATATTTGGAGGCAACTTTTCCCCATTCGGCCGCAGCACATGTTATAATGCAAGAGTATAATCACTACTTGCTGCTTTGTCTCTAGAATTAAAAGCAGTGCTCCAGGTTCAAAATTACAGACGGAAGAGACGGCTTTCCACTGTGTCAAAAATAGAATGAACTTTTCACTCTGAAAAAAACCACCAACTCCCTAACACGCCCCCCCCCAACCACACCACTAGTCATATACCAAAAGGAACTGTACAGATGACCAAGCAAAAACATGCTGCCAGAGCTTTCGAATGCAAGTTCTTTCCATGCAGCAGAAATAAAAACCTATAAACAGAACTCAAATGCAGAAGTAAAACTAGCTGGGGTACAGTATATTTGCAAACAAACAGCACTGACCAATTTGTGATTTCTGCTTCTTCCCATAAAAAAGAATAGAATTGGAGAAAAACAGGATTGGAAAGGGGTTGTTGTTATTCCATATTTATATACATATGCTTTTACACTAGATCCTGTGATTATTGTTTAAGAAGGTTAGTTGAATTTTCGTCATGAATTCAGCAAAAGTTCAGTTATGGCATTTTATGTGCATGACTCAGGCAGAGGAAGAATTCGTGGAGGATCTAAGTCCTGCTAAACTTGCACCAGTAGGGCAAAAAGGTAGGGGGCAGGTTTTAGCATCCCCTGTTTACTTTTAACCTTCACCCCCTCGCATTGATCCCAATGGGGGGGGGGCATAAAAGATATAAGGCTGACATATTCCCTCGAGAAATCTCAAGGCACGTCTAGAAGAAGGAGTGTGCTGGCCCGTGGGTTATCCGAGAGGCGGGGTCCAAGTCCGGTTTGTGGTCAAAGGTGCATCGTGGAGGCAGTCTATAGTACCTGAAGCTGGATGCAAGGCAGGGACTCGGGTGAAGTCAGGAACAGGCTTGCAAGCAGGGAGCCAGGGCAGGTCAGGAGCTCAAGCAGGACAGGGCTCTGGCAGGAACTAGCAACCAACAATGTTGCTCCCGCAACTTGGGACTGGGGCTGGCTGGCTTTTATCTGCCCCGAGGCATAGGGCGGCCCCGATCCTCTGGTGACTCGCCTCTCCTGGCCTGGAGGCGAGCACTCCTCCTGTGGGAACTTAGTTCCCTCCGCCTCTCTGCCTTGATCCTCTGCAGCTCAGGAGAGGCTGGAGGGTTACCATACCCAGAGGCAACCTAAGCTTCCTCTGACGGGGCTGAGAGTGGAACACCTGCAGGCAATGTGTCCTCCATCACCTCAGGAGCCAGAGCAGACTCAGCTGATGCCTGAACCTGAGGATCCAGCACAGGTGAGGACCCTTCAGGCTCATGCCACAGCCACAGCTCAGCTGGCTCTGGAGGTGGGGAATCCTGTGCAGGCTGGGATCCCTCAGGTTCAGCATCCAAATCCCTGGCCATCACAAGCAGCTTTGTATCTAAGCAGACCCCAAGCCTCCCCTGATGTCAGGGGCTGGACTATGGAGGAATGGTGGGAACTGCCACCCCTCTCTCTTCAGCTTCCCGAGAAGAGGAGGACAGTATAGATTTAGAACAGTGGTTTGCAGAAGGTCACAGTTCAGAGGCTGCAGAGAGGAGAAGCTGGGAAATATTGGGGGAGCTGCAAGAAGAAGAAGCATTAGGGTAAAGACAGCTAACAGACTCATTGTCTCTTGAAATCATTCCTAATCCCCTCTCTCCCAGGACCCAGCATGCCTTGAGGGTAGCAGAACAGAAATCTCAGAGGCAGAAAGCACAAATCAGCCAGCGCAGGGGTGATGTAGAATAGGAGGGACTGAGGGGTGGGACTTTACTTGGAACAACGCCAATATCTAAGAGAGACCACTTTCCTTTGTCTCTCTGTGAATACTGAATAAACTACTTGGTAAGAACTCTGCTTGCTTGTTTGTTTTTGCTTCTTGGCATCCCACCGTGGGAGGGATAGGATTCCCTGAAGCCTTGCCACATGATCTGTCCCTGCAATGCCACCAGTTTCCCTTATCACCATTGGAGCATCAGAGTTGGAGCTAGAGTAGCAATAGTGGCAGTGGTTTACATCTCCACTAGCTGGTCCTCCTTCTCCTCTGGGCAGGACTTATATGACTGCAGCTTTTGACAGCTCAGAATAAATTGCAGGGTCTTAGGGCTGTACAATACATATTTCATGGTAATATTCTGCTGTCTGCTTTTCCTTTCTTATAATAATTTCCCAGGTGGCACCAGATATTGCTGTACTGGGCTTCAAGGCTACCCACACACTATGGCCTCAACCTGACACCCAGTGAGGTGTAGTGGTTAGAATGTCAGATTAAGACTTGGGAGGCCAGGATTCAAATCCCCACTCAGATACGAAGCTCAGCTTGGGCCAGTCACTGCCTCCCAGCCTAACCTACCTCCTATGGTTGTTACTGTTGGGGGATGCGGGCAGCGCTGTGGTCTAAACCCCTGAGCCTCTTGGGCTTCCCAATCGGAAGGTCGGCGGTTTGAATCCCCATGACGGGGTGAGCTCCTGTTGTTTGGTCCCAGCTCCTACCAACCCAGCAGTTCAAAAGCATGCCAGTGCAAGTAGATAAATAGGTACCACTGTGGTGGGAAGGTAAATGGTGTTTCCATGCATTCTGGTTTCCGTCACGGTGTCCCCTTGCTCCAGAAGCAGTTTAGTCATGCTAGCCACATGACCTGGAAAGCTGTCTGTGGACAAATGCCAGCTACCTCAGCCTGAGAGTGAGATGAAAGCTGCAATCTCATAGTCACCTTTGACTGGACTTAAGCATCCGGGGTCCTTTACCTTTTACCTTTTTTTTTTTTTTTTACTGTTGTGCTGATTAAATGAGGAGAAAGAGAACCATGTATGTCAGCTTGAGCTCATTGGCACAAAAGGTGCTATATAAAGGAAATCCATCCATCAGCTAAACCTTCTCATACTAGAGGAGAAGGAACAAGACTTGGGTTGCCAGACCTTTTCAATTCTGGCATTCAATTTTGTTCACCATCACCATATTGACCACAAGTCAATATTGTATCCTCAAATTGCCGAACAAGCGATTACAAACATATCTGCCTCGCAAAAGATGGGCAATTATTTATTTATAACGTTTCCCAGGAGAAAGATTTTTGTGGAGAGATGCTGGCTTTGTGACAGAAAATGCACTTGGCAATCAGTCCGCAAGAATGTGTGTTTTGCAAGCACGGTACAGTTTTGCAAGCGACACTGTAAATGCTTTCCATGCCAGTGTTTACGTAGACAAATTTAGCAGCTTTGGACATTTCACGAGATCACCTGATAACAAGCAAAGTTGAAGCATCTGACCTTGGCTGAGGCCAAACAGCAGAAATGCATCAGAAATATGTGGCAAGGATAGGTTTCAAGGAAGTAAAACAAAGAGGCGTTTTTAGATTTTGTTTTGCTTTGTTGTTTTTTTCCAGTGCCGTTTCTTTTGCAACTTACATTTATTCATCTCCAAGTCGAGGAGTTTTTTGTTTTGTTTTTCTAGTGCTGAACTGAAATTTCTCGGAAGACACTGAGGTTTTGTTTTCGCCCTACTCAGATTTCTGAGATTTTTCTTTTTCTCACCAAACTAGAAAAAGACCACTTCTCCAAAGTTTCTCAGAGTATTTTCCACTATTATCTGCATATGTGCAGTAGATGCCAATTCCCACCATTTCCCCATAATGCCCTGGAATGTCCTTTGGTCTGGAGCATGCAAAATGGTGGCTGGGATACCAACACAGCCAAAAAAACACAAAAACTAGCCAAGGATGGAAGGATGGAAGGATGGAAGGAAGGAAGGAAGGAAGGAAGGAAGGAAGGAAGGAAGGAAGGAAGCTGTGATACAGCAGCTGTTAATGGTGAGCTTTACCCCTGAGAAACTGTTGGAGAATAACCAGTCAGATCTATGGCCACAGACATCCAGTCTTCATTCATTTTCACAACTATTTTTGCTCTGCTGCCACCTTCAACCTGGAACTTTCCTATCTGGGTACCTTCAGATGCACGGCTTGTTCTTCTTTAACCACCCTTGAATTTTTAAAAGCATGTGGAATAGCAACACATTCATAATTATTTACTATACCTCTAAGAAAGGATAATCCAGAACGGTCACAGATACGCTTTTAAAAAACCCCCCAAAAAACCCTGTATGTTAAATTATAGATTGAAGGTAAAATTCCTTGCCTTTTGAAAAATATTTCTTTAAAAAAATAAACCAATAGTGCATTCCAGTGCTGTGCTGAATCTCCAGATACCCGCTTTTATGTGAGTGTGAATGCTTCTTTTAATCACTGCAGTTGGGTTTCCTTTCAAGACATCCTTCTCTGACATTGCTCCAAGAGAAAATGTGTCATAGTGGCTGATGAATATTACAGCGAGTCCTCAGGAAATTGTTCAAACATCATGCTGTCTAGGGCGTCAGAAGAAGTTAAATACATGAGCTAGCTGCTCAGCATGTATCAACAGATGCCCACTCTTTTCTTCCCTAATTCGCTATATGTAACAGATCCCACATGCATATATTAATTGTTACACAAGTTCTCATATTGACCAGTGTGAAATAAATCAGATGAAATTATGATATCCAGAAAGGGGTATGGAGAGAAAGTGCAATCTTGGGAGGGGGGAAATTGCAAAAAGCAGGGCAATCTTCAGTTGCCTCATCCCTTCTCTTTCCTTTTCAAACTAGATTCCTTCCCCATTCTTGGCCTCTTCCATTTTCCTTTCTGCTTCTTTAGGTTTTCAAATACTTTTTGCTTCATCTTCTTTCTCCTTAACATTCTTCTACTTCCCTTCACCTAGTGAAAAAGCTGCAGTTCCGTCAGACTTTAACATAGACAGCATTTGTTTACTGTTGCCCAAACCCACTTGGGGGGAAAGCAATGACAAACCTAGCCAACATCTTAAAAAGCAGAGACATCACCTTGCCAACAAAGGTCCGTATAGTTAAAGCTATGGTTTTCCCAGTAGTGATGTATGGAAGTAAGAGCTGGACCATAAAGAAGGCTGATCGCCGAAGAATTGATGCTTTTGAATTATGGTGCTGGAGGAGACTCTTGAGAGTCCCATGGACTGCAAGAAGATCAAACCTATCCATTCTGAAGGAAATCAGCCCTGAGTGCTCACTGGAGGACAGATCGTGAAGCTGAGGCTCCAATACTTTGGCCACCTCATGAGAAGAGAAGACTCCCTGGAAAAGACCCTGATGTTGGGAAAGATGGAGGACACAAGGAGAAAGGGACGACAGAGGATGAGATGGTTGGACAGTGTTCTCGAAACTACCAGCATGAGTTTGACCAAACTGCAGGAGGCAGGGGAAGACAGGAGTGCCTGGCGTGCTCTGGCCCATGGAGTCACGAAGAGTTGGACACGACTAAACGACTAAACAACAACAAACCCACTTAATTTGGAATGAGTTCCATTTAAACGAATGGCACTTTCATCTAAACAAAAAATGTGAGCTGACAGGGGGCAGGTAAAGTGATCTGAGAGCAGGTAGGCTGACTAAACACTGTGTAAGCAAGTGCTACAATGCAATCCTAACTAGATCTACTCAGATGTAAGTCCTACTGAATTCAAAGAAGCTTGCATCCAGCTAAATAGGATTAGGTTGGCACTTCCTCCCAAATAAACAAAGGATCTGGTTGAAAAGCCACAATAAGCCAAAGAACTGTGGCAAGGGAAATCAATGGACTATGCGAAACTGGCGGAATTGATGCACAAACTGCGTGAAAAGGACAACTGTGACTTCAAAGAAGAATGGGAACCTTTTACAAAGTATTTTAAGAAACAACAAAATTAACTGGACTCCTTGGAAGGCTTTGAATAAACAAACACAAATTTATTATTGGTAACACCTAGAGAGATAATTTAAGGATCATTACAATTTTATAATATGCAGAGAATAACATGTGCTGAAAAACCAGAGAGAGGAGCTGAGGGAAGTCTGGGTGGTTTGTTCTTGGGGAGGGGGGAGGGACAGGGGAAAAAATGAGGATGATATGTTTTTGATAAATTGTTATGTTGAAATTTCTAATAAAAAATATTCAAAAAAAAAGAAAACAAAAGAAAAGCCGCAATAAGCCTGTACACTAAATAAGACTTATTAATGAATAAACCCACACAATCCAAAGACACATTTACTTACAAGTAAACGGTTGAACCCAAGCTGATGTACTGCCAAAGGAAAATACAAAAGGATTGGGCCGAAGTTTGGCAAACTTTCTCAGGCTGTGCAGTTAAGACAATGGAAACCCTATCCATGTTCTTATATGGGGGAGGGGGAATATAAAATCCCCCCAAAAACTGAACATTTTGCTCTGGATTCTTTGTGACCCCCTTAGCGCAACCTGCCTGCAATGACTAGTGACTTTGGGTGGCTGGTAAAGGAAGTACAAATCTACAGTAGAGTTATAGCGAACTAAATCTTGGAGTAAACCTGTCAGAGACCGTGCTGAGGAGGGCTGCACAAATGAGAAATGGAAGCGGCCTCCCCCTCTCCCTGCTCCTGATCAGGATCCTGAATCTTCCCAGGAGCAGTGGGACAGTACAGTGGTACCTTGGGTTACAGACACTTCAGGTTACAGACGCTTCAGGCTACAGACTCTGCTAACCCAGAAATAGTACCGCGGGTTAAAAACTTTACCTCAGGATGAGAACAGAAATTGTGCGGTGGCGGCACGGTGGCAATGGAAGGCCACATTAGCTAAAGTGGTACCTCAGGTTAAGAACAGTTTCAGGTCAAGAACGGACCTCCAGAAAGAATTAAGTTATTCACCTGAGGTACCACTGTATAGATTTGGGACAGTGGTTCACAGAGGGACATAGTTCAGAAGGCAGAAGTTGGGAAGAACTGGGTGGTGAACAGCTAGGAGAAGAAGAACTGGGAGAGAAAGAGAGAGTTAAATGACTCTCTCTCGCTCAAAAACCTACATCTGCCCAGCCCAAGGTCATGAAGAGCAGATAAGGTGGCTGCACAGTAAGTAAAGTGGTTGCGAGATCAGGTTGCAAGACGAGGAAGTAACTAGGGTGATGGAGGAAGTGGGTGGAAAGCTTACCATATTTTTTGCTCTATAAGACTCACTTTTCCCTCCTAAAAAGTAAGGAGAAATGTGTGTGCATCTTATGGAGCGAATGCAGGCTGCGCAGCTGTCGCAGAAGCCAGAACAGCAAGAGGGATTCCTGCTTTCACTGAGCAGCAATCCCTCTCGCTGTTCTGGCTTCTGAGATTCAGAATATTTTTTTTCTTGTTTTCCTCCTCCAAAAACTAGGTGCGTCTTGTGGTCTGGTGCATCTTATAGAGCGAAAAATACGGTAATTGGGAGCACCTTTACTCAGGGAAGGAACTCTTGCTTCTTTCGCTGTGTTCATGAAAACCTCTTTAAATGGTAAAAGGCTATTTTTGCTTTGTTCTGCTTAGCCACGGCCAAAGGGAGGGAAGCCTGACAAAACCTATTGAAATAAACGAGTCTACTTTGTATGTAGCGCATCATGGCGACACACTCCAAAAACAATGTTTACGGGCATCACCCCAAAATAGCCCTTTTGGGGTAGATATTAAAGTGATACTAAAAGGGAGTTCAGGTGAAAAGGGGCTGGTCACATGTCATTTTTCAGTTTGACGAATGGTATGCCCTCTGTTGTTAATATTTAAACATTTCTGACAACATAAATGCAGGAACTCATTATTTATCTCTAGGTAGGTGCTGTTCATCAACCTCTCTTATAATGCAATGCAACACAAGTCCAGTCAGATGTAAGCTGTATTGAGTTCAATGGGACTTGTTCTCAGGTTAGTGAATATAGGGTTTCAGCCTAAAACCAACAGAACATCATTTAAGTGCAATAGGAACTCAATATCTTGGAACCCATAAGCAATCATAGAATAAAATAATAATACTCTAGCCCAGGGCGTGGCATGTGTACACACACACACACACACACACACATACAATGGATGCTCGGGTTGCAAACGTGATCCGTGTGGGATGCATGTTCACAAACCGCAGCATTCACAACCTCGCATCTGCACGTCTGCGCACACGCAGGTTGCAATTTGGCACTTCTGCGCATGTGCAAAGCGCGATTTAGCGCTTCTGCGAATGCACAACCGCGAAAACCTGGAAGTAACCCATTCCGGTACTTCTGGGTTTCAGCGGTCCATAACCCAAAAAAACGCAACCTGAAGTGGTTGTAACCCAAGGTATGATGTGTGTGCGCATATATATATATATATATATATAT
>JAXCMG010000159.1:166975-187516 GCA_034642415.1 Podarcis siculus | reverse complement strand
TACGAAAGCATATATATATATATATATATATATATATGGAAAACTCTGTGTGTGTGTGTGCGTGTGTGTGTGTGTGTGTGTGCGTGCATGGCAGATACTGTGTACAGTATATAAATCCAGCATTTAGAAGGAAAACTTGATTGAAATAGATTTGGACAAAGTTTACCAGAAATAACTGAAAAAATGTTTGTAAGTCAGAATACATGCTGATTCAGAAAGATAAGAAGTGGGACTGCCCCTGCTTATGCAGTCAGATTGGATCAAGTTTATGCATTCCAAATTAAAGGCAGATACCCACCTTGAAAAAAACATTTTGCTTTCGATGGCAAAACAGACACAGTATTTCATTTTGCCGTCATATATCATTTCATGTGACAGCAAAAGTTGAAGCGACACGATGACAGGTGATGCCGGCAATTCCAGGAAAGAAAATTGTGCCCTCTCTTGCCTTTTGATGAAGAAAAGTTGCTTCTTCCCTCTGTTGAGATCACCCAAGTTAATGTGATATGGGTGGTCTTATCATAGCGAAGTCCTGGAAACATCAAAGGAGAACTTGTATATGGACAGGCATGATTGCTAATGACTGCTCAAGGCTTTCCAGCTGGAATGAATACGACTGAGTGTAACGTGAAATGAATATAAACAAGGCCAAGCGTAGCTCTGCACTTAATATATCTATATAGCAGAATTCTGCATCAAGGCAACTCAATTTCTGCACAAAGAACAGCTGGATTCTGCAAGGTCAACCCTCCCTAAATTGATGCCCTCCAGATGTTGACAGACTACAACTGCCATCATTCCAAACAACTGACCAACCTGAGTTGGGAGGCAGCTGATGGGAGCAGTCGTTCAACAACATCTGGATGGGCACCAGGGTAAGGAAGGTAGCTACAGATTGCATAAATTTGTATATTTTGGCTTGGTTTTGCATCACTTGTTTTCCTTATCCAAGATAACGTGGAAGAAAGCACAAAAGCTATGCTTCTCTTCCTAGGACCTTGCACACCCTGCTTATTGGTGGCAAATAGAAGGAGTACTTTCTGCTCAGAGTTAAATGTTTTTCGTTTTTATTTTTTCAAATTTATTTAATTTTCAAATTTACGAACAATTATTCAACAACCAAAATAGAAAGAGAATTCCATAAATACCCCTAGACTTCCCTCCTCCTATTTGTGGGTCCTTGTGTTAATTTTTTCCCCTCCTGAGTCTTCTCTATTAATCCAATTCTATTAAATCTCCATTACCTCCATAGTCCATTGTTAAGCTACAAGTACCATTCCAATCCTACTAATCGTATTAATTGTTTGTGATGATATTCAAGTTAAGTTATATATTTTCCCCATTCCTTATTAAATTTTTGGTTTTCCTGGATTATGCTGAATTGGCAAAAGAATTAGAAACTAGGAAGACCAAATATTTTTCAGTCCCTTTCATTTCAGTGGGTAAGCACATATCTTTCCCAATGATATGTTTTTAATGTATTTGCCTGCCCTATAGCAAATGTGTTGTTGGGATGTTGTGTGTAGAAGGAGCCACGGAAGCTCAGCCAAGTGATTAAGCTCACAACAGAAAACAATTGTTTAAGAAAGTTGGCAGGAAGGCTCTATTAACTGAGGAAATGGGGTGTGGAGGTGTTACAAGCCAGCATAGTGGTCCTGATCCAATTCAGCTCTCATCCCACCTCTTGCTGCTGTTGTTGTTGTTATTATTATTAGGGACGCGGGTGGTGCTGTGGTGTAAACCACTGAGACTTGGGCTTGCCAATTGGAAGGTCGGCGGTTCGAATCCCCATGACGGGGTGAGCTCCCATTGTTCGGTCCTGCCAACCTAGCAGTTCGAAAGCACACCAGTGCAAGTAGATAAATAGGTACTGCTGTGGTGGGAAGGTAAACAGTATTTCCATGCACTCTGGTTTCCGTCACAGTGTTCCGTTGCGCCAGAAGTAGCTTAATCATGCTAGCCACATGACCCAAAAAAACTGTCTGAGGACAAACATCAGCTCCCTCGGCCAGTAAAGCGAGATGAGCGCCACAACCCCAGAGTCGTTCCGACTGGACATAACTATCAGGGCTCCTTTACCACCACCACCTCCTCCTCCTCCTCCTCCTCCTTCTTCTTCTTCTTCTTAATGCAGAAAGATGTCCCATCTGGTTCCTCTTTTATGAAGTTCCTAGCAGCACTCCTGCTGGATTGATAATAATTATAGACTCAATATCGAAGTGGGTGCTTGCAACGTTATATATAAAAAGTACGTCCTCTTTTTTTGAGAGAGAGAGAGAGATCACAAATTTTCTGCCTGCCACATCATCTCGCCGACACATCTTTAGTTTATGGCTGCACAGAGCGTTTCCTCAGTTCTGCTCACCAATTTTCAGGCTGCTTGGAGCCTCGCCAAAGTTTACAATACACTGACAGATTCAATCTATCTCAAAACTAACCTCATCTTAGCCTTATCACTGTCTCCACCACAAGACTGATGAGGAGGAAAAGGGGAAGTCTTTGATAGATCTAAGAAGAAGAAAAGGATGCCATTTATCATATGCACTGTTGAGTTTTCCATTCCCTATTCATCTATAACAGAACAAACATGCTGTAGGTATCGCACAATTATAAAGGAAGTGCTGCTTTAGGCAACAATATCTCTGAACTGGCATTGGAAATCAAAAGTAGAGATAGCGATAAAGATAGAGATTGGGAGAGTGCTTCTGAAGCCTTTAGAAAAAGTCCAGATATATATATGTTTTATATAAATGTGTGTGTGTGTGTGTATGTGTGTGTGTGTGTGTGTGTGTGTGTGTGTGTGTGTATATATATATATATATATATATATATATACATACATATAACATATTTACTGAAAATTCAAAAAGTACATAATTATATGTGCACCAAACATGGTGAAACGTAAATAAAAGAGAGAAAAAGAAAAAGAGAACCCATGTACAAGGGAAAATAAAGGGAGGAGGGGGAAAACCCAAAACTGTATATTTTACAAAGTTTTTATTGTACTTCACCAGATCTTAACCTATTACAGTATTTGTAATAATGGATTCCAAATATCATTGAATTTGTTCATGGCAAGTCTGCGTTTATATGCAAGTTGTTCATATGCTGTGAGTTTGTATATGTCTTCCATCCAATCATAGAAGGGAGCCGCGTTTTTATTTTTCCAATTCATCAGTATCAGTCTTTTTGCTGTGGTAAGGGCACGGAGAGCCCACTCGTATTGTCCTTTTGTAGGGTTCCATGTACTGGGTATATAGTTCAAGAGGGAACCGCCAGAAGACCCTTGCAGCTGGACCTCAATTTACGGGCTGAAAGATGACCCTTCGGGTCTCAACTCTACAATTATTTAATTCTATGATGATGATAACCTGTCAAAATAGTAAAGCATCCCATCAGTATGGGTATGACCTGCACTCCCAACTGCCAATGAATTGGCAAAGCAAGATACATTTTGGACACAGCACATAACTAAGACATACAATGATTTTTTGCAGTGAGATTTTCTTGCAGTGAGCTAGCTACTACCAGTCTCTATTCAGCCCAAATTTGTTTATGTCAACTCTGGATATGAATTCATGTGACCTGTGCTTGGCTTGGTAGGCCATAATTTACGCCAGCTTGCCTTATGTGACTATTCAGCTATTACTCATTTCCCAAGTTATGTTGAAATCTGCTCCAGGCAACGTCACCAGTCATCTGTGCAGCAAAGGACTGGCTGGATTGAGCAGGCAGCTGCCCCTTTTTGAACAAGGTGGTGGGCAAATATTTAACCGGGGGTAAACACATGATACCCTAAATCCTAGCTAAGATTCAGCCAGAGAAATCCATGCACAGAATAAGTTTGGATGCACAATTTATTACCCAAGTAGCTGGATCAGAACAATTATGTATTTGCTTCTTTCAAAAACGAAAATAACAGCAATGAAATATTCAAGCTTTATATTTTCTGCAGAATACCCAATGTTTTGCACCACTGTTTTTCCGCTGCACCATGGACAGTAGTGAAAAGTTTACTTTGTCTATGCAATTGCAATCTTTATCCACCCAGGGGAGGGAGGGGGAATAAAAGTAATCTCAAGATGAACTCTTCAACCCTGCAAAGGAATAGTGCACAATATTCAAGAAAAAGCACTGCTAGACCTTACATGTATGTATGTCACAATTCATTTTGCTGACTTAGATTTTAGTAATTGGGTGACAGTCAGCTAGATTTTCCCCTCCTAAAAAGTGGGGGTGGGGTGGGAGGTTCTAGGAAGGAAACTGTCAAGCAAAAAAACCTGGACATTGATTTTCTGCATTTAATAATAATAATAATAATAATAATAATAATAATAATAATAATAGAATTCTACAGAGCACTTTAGTAAATGAAACCCTCCACCCTTTAGTTTTTTACTTTCCTCCATTAAAAGAACGTGCATGTTCTCAGCATAGAGTAAATGGAAGTAATTCAAACTGGCAGCTGCAGGCAAATTTGGTGGTAAAAATAGGAACAAAGAGCTTGGAGCGATTTCACAAGATCATTTCTTCAGCAGCAAGGTTTGTACTCCGGCAGAACCAAATAGCAAAGCTTTTAATACAGAGGATAAGTCCAGGCTATGCATCCATTAATTGAAATTGTTCATTAAAGGGCAACCAGCGATGTTTGAGGAAAATGTGTATCTCTCTGAGTGTGTAGTCATTTGGTTTTTCTCTACGCAGGGAAGAATGTTAAGCCAAGGATTTCAGGATCAGTGACACTGCCGCAAAGTATCTTATATCTAAAACTTTCATGGTGTGATGGGTTCAGATGCACCACAAAGAACATGCAACTTGGTGCATTTGTTGGGGAAATGTGTTCTCAACCTCACTGCAACATGGATGGAGACATATTATCATCTATACCTTGTAGTGCACATGGAAGTTGCACTAGATACCCACAACCCACCTCTGGCTACTATGGACCGCTCCTGAACCAGCATGAGAATCTGGACAAAAACTATTTCCATTTGCAAGTTGTGCCTGTGCATAGCTTGTATCCATTAGCTGCCACCACACGCAAGCCAATTTCAAGGTACATTTTCATACGTCTGCGTTTCACAGGCGATACGCACAGTCTTGAGTACTTGCTGAAATGCCTCTGTTCTCATATTCGTGACCTGACTGCTGTGATGCTGTCAGGTAATTCCAGGCTTTTGTCCAAATGCTATTACAGGGGTTGGGAGCAGCTTTGGATGGTGATGTGCATAGATTCACTTACTTCAAAAGGTAGCATGTCTGCTCTTCTTTATTTCAGGACTGTGTGGTTCCTTCTCATTCTGCCAAGTGGGGCCCTGGCTGTCAGGCCCTGGAGTGCAGGACTAACCCCCACTGCCTGGCAGCTGTTACAAGTTGCCAAACACTATTTTTCGTGTGTGGCATTATTTAGATTGTGCGCCTGTAGCTATGTACAGTATATTGTTGTTGTTGTTGTTGTTTAGTCGTTTAGTCATGTCTGACTCTTTGTGACCCCATGGACCAGAGCATGCCAGGCACTCCTGTCTTCCACTGCCTCCCACAGTTTGGTCAGGCTCATGTTTGTAGCTTCGAGAACACTGTCCAACCATCTCGTCCTCTGTCGTCCCCTTCTCCTTGTGCCCTCCATCTTTCCCAACATCAGGGTCCTTTCCAGGGAGTCTTCTCTTCTCATGAGGTGGCCAAAGTATTGGAGTCTCAGCTTCACAATCTGTCCTTCCAGTGAGCACTCAGGGCTGATTTCCTTCAGAATGGATAGGTTTGATCTTCTTGCAGTCCATGGGACTCTCAAGAATCTCCTCCAGCACCATAATTCAAAAGCATCAATTCTTCGGCGATCAGCCTTCTTGATGATCCAGCTCTCACTTCCATACATCACTACTGGGAAAACCATGGCTTTAACTATACAGACCTTTGTTGGGAAGGTGATGTCTCTGCTTTTTAAGATGCTGTCTAGGTTTGCCATTGCCTTTCTCCCAAGGAGCAGGCGCCTTTTAATTTCGTGGCTGCTGTCACCATCTGCAGTGATCATGGAGCCCAAAAAAGTAAAATCTCTCACTGCCTCCATTTCTTCCCCTTCTATTTGCCAGGAGGTGATGGGACCAGTGGCCCCTTCATGGATCACTGCCTTGCCGTGGCGAAGGGGCTTGAATAACTCAGAGAAGCTATGAGCTATGCCGTGCAGGGCCACCCAAGATGGACAGGTCATAGTGGAGAGTTTTGACCAAACGTGATCCACCTAGAGCAGGAACCGGCAGTATCCCTGCCAAGAAAACTCCATGTACAGTATATACAGACCCCTAAATACGCCTATTTCGGCCCTTATAATTGCATCAGAAGGCAACCACATCACCTCCCCCTTAGTGATTTAACATCTAAAGATGTTACAGGGGGAGAGGGGTAAAAATCTGAAGAGTGACAGCTTTAAAAGCATCCCCAAAAGGGGAAACAGAGTTATTTACAATGGAGAGGCATTGCGGGGAGAAAGGTGAATAGAGACAATTGGAGTCTGGGTTTTCTGAGTTCTGACAATGATTTCATCTCTGGATTTGGCCAGTTTTCTTCAGTAACAAGGGTAAATCCTAAATGCCTCAGCTCAGTAGGAAAGTATTTTGCATGCCAGGCAGTGTAGAATATAATGAGCTAAATGGACCATTGGTCTGTCTCAAAGTAATGCAGATTGCTATGTTCAGATGTTTAACAGATCAACACTTTAGCTTGTGCATGATGTTCTACATGTAGACAAGCCCAAGTCTCCAACCCACATGGTCTGCATATTCAGCCAATGTATGAACCAATTCAAATCACACTATTGTGAGATAGTGAGGGCTTTCTTTTAAAACCCACCTTGGTAAATCAGTTGTTTATTCTTTGCCCATAAAGCAGACTATGAGAACTGCAGGGGGGAGTGTAATTCATCTGTCTCTTGGCAAACAACTCTTCTCTAAGGCTTCCATTTTTACTTTATTTGTTCTGGGAATGAATGGGATAATCAATGTTATGTTGCTGTCTCTTTCACACCACACCACAATGAAGGGTTGCGCCTAAGAAGCAAAACGAGCAGCCCTGAATTTACACACATTTATGTCAATTGTTTTAATAAATAGAGTACCATGCAATCATATTACACTATATTAAAGTCCCTTAATAGCATTAAGGGCAGTAAGGCTCTCTTTTCAATTTTTATTAAAGAATAACTTGGCAAAAAGTAATCCAATATCTGTCAACTTAAAGGATAAGGAACATGAAACCTAAGATTGGAACAAAGATAAACACACACACACACAGGCAAACCTTCTCAAGTGAGATTTAGAGAGTGAAGTTTGCTTTTATTTTAAGGAAGCTGTTCCAGTATGTGACCGTGCGATTAAAATATATACATTAATCTCAGCTCTGGACTACAGACAACTACCATTAGGTATAAAGTGGTACCTTGGGTTACATATCCTTCAGGTTACAGACTCCGCTAACCCAGAAATAGTACCTCGGGTTAAGAACTTTGCTTCAGGATGAGAACAGAAATCGTGCTCCGGTGGCGCGGCAGCAGCAGGAGGCCCCATTAGCTAAAATGGTGCTTCAGGTTAAGAACAGTTTCAGGTTAAGAACGGACCTCCGGAATGAATTAAGTACTTAACCCGAGGTACCACTGTAGTTTAAAATGGGTGGTGAAAAAAATCCCTAAATAATTCCGGCATTTTTACCCCGTAAACAGAAATCATCAGCACCTATATGAAAATTATTTTAAAATATTAAAGCAAACTTTTAAAAAAAAAAATGAACACAAAATTGCAAGGAATGAAATAGCCAAAGCAGTGTTGCAATGCTTCGATCCCAAACAAACAAATTTCTCCATTCAGGGCAGATCGATCACTTTTGCCAAACTACTCAGTTCACAACCTCAAAGCCTTGCTGAGAATTGTTCCGAGAAGAAAGAGAGAATTTACCTGCTGAATTTTTCTAGGGAAGGGAAGATATTCCATGGCATGAGACTCTTGGCACACAGCCTGTCCTTGGCCCCTCTGGGAGGGTCTTTTTTGTGATGGTACACCAGAGAAGGCAAGAACAAGAAAAGGTGGCAAGGCATAGCAAAACAAACTGCATGCAGGCATTTGGCCTAGGCCTGCAGGGATTCTCAGACCCCATTTTGTAGTCAGTGATAGAAGAGAGCCACTGGGATAGAGAAGAGCCTACCTTGTGTCAGGGCCTGGTTGGATGAAAAGGAGAGGTCAAAGCCACCAGCCTAAGAGCCCCCCAGGAAGGGCTCGGACTGAATGTATGAAGAAAAGTAGTGAGAGCCCACCTCCCAATAACCCCCCAGGGAGGGCTATGAAGACAACACCTTAGAGCCTGAAGCCAGGTGGTGGGACACTGAGGAACAGTCAGCAGAAGGGACAAGCTGGGAGAAGAAGGAGTGATGAAGGAGGACCTTTCATGACAGGATTAGAAGCTGAGAGTCACAGCATATGTGCAGACAGACCCAGTCCTGCTGACTCTCCTCCCCCTCTGACCCCTCACTATGGACAGGATGTGCTTGCTAAGCCAAGGCATTCCCAACACCAGGGGGAATGTGGCTAGCTTCACTAGGTAGAGGTAAAAGGTAAAGGACCCCTGGACATTTAAGTCCAGTCAAAGGCAACTATGGGGTTGTTTCACTCATCTCGCTTTCAGGCTGAGGGACCCGGTGTTTGTCCACAGACAGCTTTCCGGGACATGTGGCCAGCAGGACTCAACCGCTTCTGGCGCAACGGAACACCAGAGCACATGAAAATGCTGTTTACCTTTCCGCCACAGCAGTACCTATTCATCTACTTGTACTGGCGTGCTTTCGAACTGCTAAGTTGGCAGGAGCTGGGACAGAGCAACGGGAGCTCACTCCGTCACGGGGATTCAAACCACAACCTTCTGATCAGCAAGCTCAAGAGGCTCAGTGGTTTAGACCACAGCACCACCCGTGTCCCATGGAGCAGTGGTATGAGAGACTGACCCTGACACCTGGAAGCCATACCTTTGGGGCCCAATGTCCTCCCAATAATCCCAGATGCCGAGGCAGGTTGTGGTGAGAAAAGCAACTTATTACTACTTCTTATTGAAAACAGCTCCAGGTTAGGTCCATTTTCAAAATTAGCCAGGTGTTAGGAGTAAAGCTACAGAAGTTCATCTTTTTCCTTTTGTGGAACATCATGGCCTAGATCGGACAGATTTAGCTACAGGGAATTAGTGTCCCACTGCTGCCAATATGGAAGATACAAGTTTCAGGTTTCTCATTTGCTAGCAAGGTGAGGGAGCTGGCCAAAAGAGAAGATAAGCTGTCTAGGCCTGCAGTCTAGAGACAAGGAGCTGGCCAGCAGAGACATTGCACCAGCATCATGCAAGCAGCAAATTCCCGGACAACAACTCTTGGGGAATGTTCTCCCCAGCAAGGCTCGCCTGTCGCCTTCATTATACAGTGGTACCTCGGGTTACAGACGCTTCAGGTTACAGATGCTTCAGATTACAGACTCCGCTAACCCAGAAATAGTACCTCAGGTTAAGAGCTTTGCTTCAGGAAGAGAACAGAAATCGCACAGCAGAAGTGCAGCAGCCATGGGAAGCCCCATTAGCTAAAGTGGTGCTTCAGGTTAAGAACAGTTTCAGGTTAAGAACGGACCTCCAGAACAAATTAAGTTCTTAACCCGAGGTACCACTGTACATCTTTAGGCACCAGGCAAAAACGTCCCTCTTCTCACAGGCCTTTGGCTAATTCTATGGCCTTTTAAAACTGGGGAGTGGGGTGTCCTTGTTTTTGTTTGTTACTAGGTTATGCACTTTGTGCTTTAATATTGCAAACTGTCCTGTGATCCTTTGATGAAGGGTGGTATTGACCTGTGATAAATAATAATAATCAGGGCTTTTTAAATAGAAAAATAGGTTCCAGTACTCACCAGGAAGTTGTTACAGTAAGTGCCACACTTTTTAACAACAAAAAGGGGGTGCAAGTATTGTGTAACCTTGAGTTACACAATTCCTGAGAAAAAGGACTGATTATAATAGCCATGCCTCATTTCAGTTATACTCTGGGCTGACCTATTTTAAAACAACAAATCCATAACTGCTCATATTCTGAACCCCACAAAATAATAATAATCAGAAGATGAACCAAAGACTGCATCAATGTTTGAGGCGAAATCTTTAAGTTCCTCACACCTCTGTGGGAAGCATGTTTTAATTATCTCCTCAGGCAAAAGATGGAGTCAAAGAAAAACCTTAATCTTTCGTTATTTATTATTTAAAGTTCACTGCACTAGTGAAGCAGGAAGATGAGCGCCCGAAATTTGAAACATTAAAGCCAGACCATCATTCCTCCTTGAATTTGTTTATGGGCATTCCTTCACTATTCCTTTGCGGCACAGTCCTCCGGGATATTCCCTTTGAGTTACAAACTCGTGGAAAATGAGTGGAAGGGCACACAAGAATGCTGCTGTTTGCACTTCATTTCAGTGGAGCTGAAATCCAACAAAACAGCCTTGAGGATTGGGCCCTAGGGCTTTATCAGAAGAGAGTGAGTGCTTCCAGACTGGTGATTATTATGGGATTGGTGCTGCTCATCCATGCAGATTTTTCACAGCACCCACACAGCATTGTCAGCATCAAAATTCCAGCCCATACCCCCCATCATTTAATCAGCATTTACCTTTTCCGCAAAAGTTAAAAAGTTATGTTGAAAATCGGATTAAAATTGATTTCAGTGATATACATAGAATGAGAAAACTATATCAGCAAGACAGATTCTTTTAGGGATGTAAGAAGAGCAAAGTTGATTATACACACATTTTCTGGACTTCTATGAAAATAAAACATTGTTGTACGACAGCATTGAACGCAACACAGGAAATGACAGGAGATGTACCACCCAGGGATCTGAAAGCAATACTCCTCTGCATGTTATGATCACATATTTAAAATAGAGTCAGCGTTTGTCCATAGACAGCTTTCCGGGTCATGTGGCCAGTGTGACTAAACTGCTTCTGGCGCAACGGAACACCGTGATGAAAACCAGGGCACACGGAAACGCTGTTTACCTTCCCATCCAGCAGTCCCTATTTATCTACTTGCGCTGGTGTGCTTTCGAACTGCTAGGTTGGCAGGAGCAGGGACAGAGCAACGGGAACTCACTCTGTCGTGAGGATTCGAACCACCAGTCTTCCAATCAGCAACCCCAAGAGTCTCGGTGGTTTAGACCACAGCACCCCCCCCCCAATGTCTCTCATTGGCTTATTTAACTCTACTAAACTCTGTATTAGCTCAAGAATGGATGAACACAAACCCTTCAGCCTTAACAAAGAGATTGAGGAAAAAATGGCTAGCTATGAGGACAAAGTTAACATATGAAAAGAAAGCTGTAAGCAAGACCCAGCAAGATAAATATAGTGAACTATTGTTATGCAAAATTCCCTCTTCCTTTTAATGCTATTTCCCCCTTGAATGTAAAATATTTTATTAAAGAACCCTTGCTGTCAGTAAACTTTTTATGATATCTGAATGACCCTTGTATCGTATTAAGTCACTTTCTGGAAGCATACAGTATTTCTAAACTGCTCCAGCCCTACTCCTGAATCCTGGATGTGACCAAAAGAATCGAATTTTGCAATAATAATCCCTAGATGTGCTTCTTAAAATTCAAAATGCATAACATTTGGGGAAACTGTTTGCAGAAAATGTGTACCTTAGACAAAACTACATGCAAAAATATGTTTATTGGGGGAAATCACACTGAAATGAAAGTGACATTTCATGAGTTGGTTGTTTGTTTTTTAAAAAATACAAATTGTTGCAGAAATATGAGGAACTGGAGATTCGAAAAATAAGAAACTGGGAGAAATGAAATTGATGGACCCTTCGGTCCCTATTCTGATGGGTTGGGTTTCCTTGCCTTATTAGGCTGAGCAATTGCTGGGTTAACTAAAGTCATGCAGGGCCAATTAACACTTTGTGGCAGAAGCAATATTTGGCTTCCCCCAAACAGGTATTCTGTATAGAGAATATGTATTATGTGAAGAGGAGATACACATTTCTCTGCCCTCACAAACATGCCTCAGAAGAAATAGGCTTTTTTTCATACTCTAGACTCGTGGTTCCCAAGGTGGGGCACATGCCCCACAGGAGGGCAATTTGATTTTTAAGGGGGGCAATTCAAGAATGGGTTATTAACAGTGAATGGCCTTTTAGGCTTCCTCCAGGTGAATAGGAGTTTACTTTTTGAATAATAAGAATTATATGTCACGGGAGGATCAGGATTTTAGAGATGCTTAGGTGGAGCATGGCCCAAGAAAGGTTGGAGAACACTGCTCTAGACATATTTGTCCATCAAGGTACTTTGTTGCTGGCTGAAGCAGCAGCAGACTAACATATTTTTCTTAGAACTGTGCCAGAGAATCATAACAGACCTCAACACATTGGTGTGAGTCTCCTGTTTTTGGAGATTCAATTCCCCTCTTCCTGCTTGTATGGCTCACTGTGGAGTTCCATGTAGCTCATTGGTACCAGGTGGTCTCCCAGCGTGGATGGCACTGTGGTCTAAACCACTGAGCTTCTTGGGCTTGCTGATCAGAAGGTTGGAGGTTCAAATCCCCTCGACGGAGTGAGCTCCTATTGCTCTGTCCCAGCTCCTGCCAACCTAGCAGTTCAAAAGCACACCAGTGCAAGTAGATAAATAGGTACCACTGTGGCGGGAAGGTAAACAGCATTTCCGTGCGCTTTGGTTTCCGTCACGGTGTTCCGTTGCACCAAGTGGTTTTGTCATGCTGGCCACATGACCCGGAAAGCTGTCCGTGGACAAACACTGGCTCTCTCGGCCTGAAAAGCAAGATGAGCACCGCAACCCCATGGTCTGGAGTTAACCGTCCAGAGGTCCTTTACCTTTTCCATCCAAGCAGCTTACAACTCTAAGCCTGTTAGGTTTCAGAAGGAGAATTGTGCCTTCAGACTACTGTGTGGAATAAATGTCAAGTGTGTCCTGTTACTGACACTCAAGGAATTACAGCGGCCTTCATCAAGCTGGTATCTTCCAGAGGCTTTCACTACAACTTCCATCGTCCATAGCCAGCGTCCTGTTTGTGGATGATGGGAGTTGTAGTCAAAAACATTGGAGGGCACTAGCTTGGAGAAAGCTGAATTAGAGCCTTCCCCCTTTAAAAAATGATAGACAGTGGAGCTATGTGGGAGAATTCCTTTGACTTATCCGTCTTTCACCAATTCACTGTTTGCTCGATACAATCTAGTTTCTGTTTTGAAGCAAACATTGCATTATGCCCAGGTTACATTACATAGAAACACATCTTCCTGAGAAAAACAAACCTTGACCTGAGATTTCTCTTCTCAATATTTGACTTCAGCTAGCCAACCCTTTTGAAGTATGAATCCCCAGCAGGTAGTCTCAGTTTCTCTTCTCAGAATGACAAAGGGGGCACTAAACAGAAGCATATATGCCATATTGGAAACACATTTCTTTGTGAAAATGGACACTTCATTTCAGTTTCTCCCCCCATTTAAAGCTCTTAAGGGGAGCTATATAAACAAAGGCAATAGTGCAGCCTGTGTTCATAACGACAACTGGCTTCAAGCTTTTTTCAAATGCAGGAATTTCCCTTCATGTTGTGTGGTGTTTAGCACTGCAATGCTCAGGTTACCAGATTTTTCTTCAGTGAATCCAGGGACACATTAATTAATTAATTAATTAATTAATTAATTACTACACATTCGGGTTGTTGATGCTGCAGCAGTGGCAGAGGGGCGGCCGCCGCCTTCACCTCAACCGCCATATTTCCCCTTCCTCTGAGGCTTCTATCTCCTTTCTCCATGAGCCTGGGCAACCCCTCAGTTGTTGGTTCTTCAGTAGTGGTGGTGGTGGGGAAGTGGTGCGCGGTGGGTCAGGCATGGAAGTTGGAGAAGGAGGGCCAAGAGTGGCGGCAGCGGTGAGGCTCGGGCAGCACAATGCCTCCCTTCTCATTGGAGCAGCCCCAATCCCATTCCTACTTGCATGCAGGGGCGCCGACTTACAAAAAATATTGGGGGGGCCCATATCGACTTATCAAAAATATTGGGGGGGCCCAAGACCTCCAAACCGCTGCTGCTGGGGGAACGAAAGGGGCGAGCCCCGGGCTGCCCCGACCTTAAGTGAACCTGTGAGGGCCCGCCCTTTGCGGCAGCCGATTGGCTGCCGCCGAGGGCGGTGAATATTAATGAGCTAGGGGGAATCCCCGCTTCTCGTGGGGCTGACGCCAGCCCCGTGAGATTGTTGATGGGTCGAGAGCCCACAACCCCACCCCCTCTCTAGATAAGCTAATATAATAATTTTCTTAAATTATTGGGGGGGCAGAGCCCCCCCAAACGAATTTTTGAGGGGGCTCGGGCCCCCTCAGGCCCCATGGAGTCGGCGCCTATGCTTGCATGCAAGCAGGAGGAGGTGGAGATCCCTCAGCTGGGAAGCGAGGCTTCCTGTTGCCTAACTGAGAGATCCCTGCCCCCTCCTGCTTGCACACAAGTAGGAGTTGGGAGGCTGCTCCAATAGGCAGCATGAAGCCTCCCTTCACAGCTTAGTTGCTGGGGTCAGGGAAGATGGAGGCAGCCTAGAAGCTGCATCTTAGAGACCCTGTACCACCATCATACGGGGACTTCCAAGCAGCTCCTGAAGCCAGCCAGAGCCAACTGCTCCAGGCTGCTGAGAGAGTGCCACTGCTGTGTTTCCCGGGGACATTAGATGAAATCTGGGGACATTCTGGGGATGGAATTTGTCCAGGGACTTATTTCCAAATCTGGAGAGTGTCCCCGGGAAACAGGGACATCTGGTAACCCTATGCAATGTGTGCCTTAACCCCTTTCTAGTATTTGGTGGTGATCACAATACCATGCTAACTGCCAGCCCAGTGCGCCCCACACACCAACAGCCACAGGAACCTTTTTGTGGAAAAGGGGAGGGGTTGCAGCTCACAAGGTGGACACAGGAAAATCAAGGGGAAATGAGCTTGACAAAGGCTTTTCTCTCGATGGGTTTTTCCACAGTATGGGTTTCACCAGTACTGGAGAAACAACTACCAGTAAAATTGGCTTCTGTGTGTACCTTGGGAGAGGGCACTATCTTGTTCTCTGCCTCAGGCAGAAAAATGTCTTGAGTCAGC
This sequence comes from Podarcis siculus, assembly GCA_034642415.1. Lineage (NCBI taxonomy): Eukaryota > Metazoa > Chordata > Lepidosauria > Squamata > Lacertidae > Podarcis > Podarcis siculus. Next base: position 172,364 of record JAXCMG010000159.1, on the reverse strand, counting down.
CCTGGATAGAACAAATATTGACTTTATCCAAGTCTCTCTTTTTTTCTCCTGCTGAAATAAAACTTATTCACTCAATATTCCTACTTTGTTTTGAGAAGAACCTTGAAAGCGTCAGGTTAATAATAATAATAATAATAATAATAATAATAATAATAATAATATATTATTTATACCCCACCCATCTGGCTGGGTTTTCCCAGCCACTCTGGCCGGCTCCCAATAGAATATTAAAAACATGATAAGTCAGATACTTTTTTATTTCCTTGACATCTGATGGAAGGGAGTTCCATAGGGTGGGCGCCACTACCGAGAAGGCCCTCTGCCTGGTTCCCTGTAACCTTACTTCTCGCAGTGAGAGAACCACCAGAAGGCCCTTGGAGCTAGACCTCAGTGTCTGGGCTGAACGATGGAGGTGGAGACACTCCTTCAGGGCCAAGACTGTTTAGGGCTTTAGAAGACATCTGAAGGCAGCCCTGTTTTAGGGAAGCTTTTAATGACTGATGTTTTAATGCATTTTTAATCTTTTGTTGAAAGCCACCCAGAGTGGCTGGGGAAACCCAGCCAGATGGGCAGAGTAGAAATATTATTATTATTATTATTATTATTATTATTATTATTATTATTAGTCAGCACCAACACTCTGAATTGTGCTCAGAAGTGTAGGGTTAGGGTTAGGACCCTTTCTGATTGGTCCTAGAGGAATCTTCCTCACTTGGCTGTTTTCTTCCCTGAACATTGCATTTCCACACTGATCCACCCTTCCTGATCACACCATCACCCCGGGAACAAATGCTCGAGTGCTCTATAAATCAAGTGCCATATCAGAATTCCTATTCTCTAGCAGTCATGGAATAGTGGAGACAGTATGTGGCCACTTCTGTCATGAACGAAAGGACACAGCAGTGATGTCAAGAGAAACTAAAGAATGCTCTTGTTCCTATTCCCCCGCCAAGGTAAAGTTAAAGGGACCCCTGACCGTTAAGTCCAGTCGCAGATGACTTTGGGGTTGCAGCGCTCATCTCACTTTACTGGCCGAGGGAGCCAGCATACAGCTTCCGGGTCCTGTGGCCAGCATGACTAAGCCGCTTCTGGCAAACCAGAGCAGCGCACGGAAATGCCGTTTACCTTCCCGCCGGAGCGGTACCTATTTATCTACTTGCACTTTGATGTGCTTTTGAACTGCTAGGTTGGCAGGAGCTGGGACCGAGCAACGGGAGCTCACCCCATCGCGGGGATTCAAACCGCCGACCTTCTGATCGGCAAGTCCTAGGCTCTGTGGTTTAACCCACAGAGCCACCCGCGTCCCAAGTCGTGTCCCCCCCCCACACACACAAATCCAGAGAAAGGCTCACTGGAGCACCAAACAGGAAATAAAAACTGTTGTGCAGAATTTGCAGGGACAACATGAAAAAAGATAGAACAAATAACCATAAACTATGCAATCAAAAAAAGCATATTTATACATTCCTTGTAGAGAGGGGAAAGCATTTATCCAGCTCTTTGTGATTGTTTAAGAGACTTCTGCTGAAAGAGATCCTCAGTTCAATTCATTGTGTCTCTGTAGTCAATAATGAGTAGCCACTATTTTTGGCCTTCCTGTAGCCAAAGATACCCCAAAGCATAATACCCAATGGCTTCTTTTGGAAATTGTATCCCCACAATAAGATGGTTCAGAATTAGATTTCTTTTTTTTCTATGAATTTGCCCTACCAACCACCCCCACCACTTCCTGCCAGTTCTCCTTTAAAGGATTATTGAAAGATCACAAGCAGGCAACCCAAGAAGCATCTGGCTAGCTCAAATTAATATGCTTCTTTTTCTGTGACAGAAGTGTTCACACACTGGGGCCAACCCATCACTCTGTCCTTCAAAGACAAGTCTGCCCTACCATTTTGGCCCTTGTTGCCCTATTCTGTTATTAAGTCACAACACTTCAGTTTTGGAAAAAGGGATAAAATTGGTGGGATTCTCCTGTCAGGGCTTAGATGTTTTCCATCACAACACTTTGCCCCTTCCATTCTCGGCTCAGTGTCCCCAAACTCCTAAACATCCCTTATCTGCCCACCTCCTTCCTGAACATAGGAAACTGCCGTATACCTAGTCAGAACATTAGTCCATCTAGCCAGTGGTTTTTTCCTGGGGGGAGCTCACCCCAAAGTTTGCTCCTTTGTTTGTTTATTGTGGGCTCAGTCACAGTGTCCCCCACTCACGCACACCCAGGAAGTGACTAAATGTAAGATGTGATTAATAAACTCAAGCAGGCAATGATCTGGATTAAAAATGGTTACAACTTTATTGATTACAGATATAGAAGGGGGTTTGCCAGCTCTCCTCCCTAGCCAAAATATAATAATAATAATCTAATTAATTTAAAAAGGTACAGGAACTCAGTTCCCCCAAGTTGCTGCTCAAAAAACAACCCTGAATCTAGCCAAGTATTGTCAACATTGGGACGCAGGTGGTGCTGTGGTCTGAACCAATGAGCCTCTTGGGCTTGCTGATCAGAAGGTCGGCAGTTCGAATCCCTGCAACAGAGTGAGCTCCCATTGCTCTGTCTCAGCTCCTGCCAACGTAGCAGTTCGAAAGCACACCAGTGCAAGTAGATAAATAGGTACCACTGCAGAGGGAAGGTAAATGGCATTTCCATGCACTCTGGTTTCCGTCATGGTGTTCCATTGTGCCAGAAGCGGTTTAATCATGCTGGGCACATGACCTGGAAAGCTGTCTATGGACAAACGCCGCCGCAACCCCATAGTTGCCTTTGACTGGACTTAACCATCCAGGGGTCCTTTACCGTTACTAGGCAGGAGATGGGGTTTGCTATTGTCCCCTAAATCATCCAAAAGCCTTAGCATCATGGCAGTATCAGACGACTCCACAAGACCCACACATTTTTGAAGGGCTCGGCCTTGGGTCGAGTGGGATCCCTAATCTGCCATTCCCTTTCCATTCTTGCATTTGAGAGGCCAGTTGGGAGGGACGTATTAAGGATTGCAGCAATTTTGACTTGGGGAAAGGTCTCCTGCCCCATGTGGGTGGGATAGGATAGAAAACTGCGGAACAGCCATATTTTCCTGCTTGCAAACTTCGCCAGCTCTGCATTCACTTCCAGTTCTTTCTATTCTATATGTGATTTTTATATTGGGGGCAGGGGGAGAAGTGGAGAATCCCATTTTCAACTGCAGAACTTAAAACCAAGAAAGCAGCAGTGGGCATGGAAAGCGGAAGGTTTTGCTGATCTGTAGGCCTTCAGTTAGAGACCTCTGCCATCCCAAAAGGCATGAGTCATGAGCTGCCGAAGGGCATAAATGGGCTCTGAACATCCGTGGGTTGCTTTGTCTGGAAACACGACAAGGGAGACGCTTCCATTTGGGTTACGATTTCTTCTGCCTTTTCCAGTAAAAGTTTCTGACAGAGTTCTCAGTGCCTAACTATATTTGGATGCAATAATGTTAGATGCATACCATCTCTCTCTTTCTCTTTTGCCTGTAGGCAGAAGAGACAAAAGCCTTCCATTCACACAAGATTGGTAAACAACATGAGTAGTAGCTCCCATCAGTATAATCCCATGTCTGATGTATTTGAATTCACTGGGTTATTCTAGGCCTGGGAAACCACAGCCCTGGGAGCTGGAATGTGTCTTTGAACTGTCGTCGTGCTCCCCTAAATCCTTGTTCATCTGGATGGAGAATAGAGGTGTGGAGAAACCTGCCTAGTTTACAGGGGGAGGGATACATTTGTTGTTCCACCTGCTTTTTCCTCTGGCCCCATTCACCAGAGGCATTTGGCTTTCAGGCATTGGTCTAGAAAGGAAGGTGACTCTTGGACTGAAAAAGCTTCTCTACCTCTGTTCTAGATCATACATCTATGTTGTACTCTGGTGTTTCCTGATCCTTCACATACCCTCCAACATTTCTCCAAAGAAAATAGGGACATCTTATTCAACGACAACAATTTTATAGCCCGCCCATCTGACTAGGTTGCCCCAGCCACTCTAGATGGCTTCCAGCATATAGAAAAACATAATAAAACATTAAGGAAAACTTCCCTATACAGGGCTGCCTTCAGATGTCTTCTAAAGGTTGAATAGTTACTTATCTCCTTGGCTCGGGGGTCGCATAACTCTATACCCTCCATTTCTCCAATGAAAATAGGGACATGCTAAGGAAAAGCAAGACATTCCATGATCGAATCAGGGATCTCCCCTCCAACATTTCTCCAATGGAAATAGGGATGTCCTAATGAAAAGTGGGACATCCCAGGATCAAATCAGAAACCAGGACAGCTTCTGTAAATCCGGGACTGTCCCAGAAAAATAGGGACCCTTGGGTTTAGCTCCAGATTGACATGACTTGTCAGAATGAGAGGCAAAATGTCCAGGAACAAGGCCCTCTCAATTTTGGGATGGGGGGAAGCACACGTTGTATGTGTTCCTCTCCAAATTATCTACAGATAGGTGGGAGGGGGCAGTGCAGACCTTGGAGTCTCAAATTTCAATGACACCCTGTGTGAAACCAAAATCCGGTGGACTTGTAATCTGGTGAACCGGGTTCACTTCCCCGCTCCTCCAGATGCAGCTGCTGGGTGACCTTGGGCTAGTCACACTTCTCTGAAGTCTCTCAGCCTCACTCACCTCACAGGGTGTTTGTTGTGGGGGAGGAAGGGAAAGGGGATTGTTAGCTGCTTTGAGACGCCTTAAGGGGAGAGAAAGGTAGGATATCAAGTCCAAAGTCTTCTTCTTCTTCATAGTTGTGGCACCATTTGTGGTGCCCTTGGGGCTTTGCACCCAGTGTGACTGAACTGGTCATGCTCCCCTAAATCTGACTTGGGGGGGGGGCAAAAATGTGGAGCTAGATGTGGAAGAGCTGTGAAATTAGCAGCTATTCCACCAGACTGCAGAAGAGGGAGAAATGAGACAGCCTGCCCCATATGGTCATCAGGGAATAGCTGCCATTTGGTTCCTCCTCTCCCCAAACCATCTCCCTCAGTGACCCTTCCACCTGGTACCATAGAGGTGGGTAGAACATGGATCTATTAGCACATCAGATTACTTGATTCAAAAGGATGTCTGAGACTGCCAGTTATTTGGCAGAAAATTATTGATCCCCATTAAAAAAACCAACCCCAAATTTTACCGTTGAACTGTAGAATGCTGGGAGAATGGGTATCCCAACAGTGGGTGGGTTTTTAGAGGGAAAGGCAATCATCTCAGTTTAGTTCTGAGACTCAGACCCAATTCATGGGGTTAAATATTCTTAAGTCTAGTGTACATTTTTTCACCTGGTGTTGGATGTCAGAGCTCATAGTTCTAGCATGCATATATATATATATATATATATATATGCTTTCGTAGATTTTCACGGGTACAGGAATGCAGGTTTTGGTGTCC
>JAXCMG010000159.1:137543-154132 GCA_034642415.1 Podarcis siculus | reverse complement strand
GAAGAAGAAGAAGAAGAAGAAGAAGAAGAAGAAGAAGAAGAAGAAGACAGAAGCATTTGGGAAACCACCCAAGAATTTTTCCCGCCCCCAAGCTTGGCATGGTTTCAGATGTCTTGGACAGGCTCCTTCCTTGCTGCACTGCTGCAACTTTGTTTTGAAATGGTAGCCCGAACTTTTAGTTTTGTGGTATTTCTTTTCACTTGGCGGGTGGGGGAAAAGGGGATCAGCACAAAGCAGATGTCAGGAACCGTGCAGATGCTTCCAAATCAAATAGGGGCATTCCGTACTGCAGTGAGGAGGAAGCTATGGGCCTCCAAATGTCAATAAAAGAGGAAAACTTTTCCCTATCCACTTTCTTAACACCATGCAGAACACTGGACTACAGTCCCCACCCTCCCTAGCCATTGGCCATACTAGCTGGAGCTGATGCGAGATGGAGTCCAACTACTTCTAGAGGGCCACAGATTCCCACTTCCTACAGCATGGGAACAAGGAGAAAATATCAGACTCAGGACTCAGCTGCACAGCTGCAAATGTAACATTTTAAGTGCATTATACGAATGTGACACTAGATGGTGATGGTGAGCTGATGGCAAATTCAATATATATATTAAATGCTTTTTTTAAAAAAGTATTTTCACTGCATTTTTTATATATGTCTAGATTCCAACTAAGGCTCATAATGCATCATCCTCATTTATCTTCTTCGGCGACCAATCCTAGCAGAGGAAGTTTGTCCTCCATAAACAAGGTTTTAACAGTGAGTCAAGCTAAAGGTAAAGGTAAAGTGACCCCTGACCGTTAGGTCCAGTCGTCCTAGGCTCTGTGGTTTAACCCACAGTGCCACCCGGGTCTCTTAACAGTGAGTCAAATACAAATACCTTTATTGGCATTACGAGTTAAAACATTTCAAAACACTAGGATAAATTTAAAAGGGACAGGAGTGAGGCTGCCGGGGATCACAAGGTACTCGACAGTTCTGCTTCATCCTGTCTATTCCCTAGAGGGATGATTCATTAAGAACCCTTTTGGGTAAGATGGAGATGAAAAAGGAAGCCACTGGGGCAGTAAGGTTCTTGTCCCTATCCGCTATGAGGAACCTCATTTGGCTCTCTCTCAGAGCCGTGGATCGCAGGTCCAATATCTTACTCAGTGAGTCCGTGACTGTGGAGGCCAATTCTGGATCCACATATCTTTCCACAGTGGGGACATAGGTTTCCGGGCAGGAGTTGATCACGGTGAGGGTTTGCCAGTCGTGCCTTCCTCTTAGCATGTTTCTCCCTTTCGTCCTGAGTTTGAGCATCTTCAAAGTCCATGACACTTTTGGTAAGGGCTGTTCTCCAATTGGAGAGCTTGCAGGCCAGTGTTTCCCAGTTGTCAGGGGTTTATACTACATTTTTTAAGATGTGTCTTAAGAGAATCTTTAGACCTCTTTTGCTGACCACCAGCATTACGTTTTCCATTTTTAAGTTCAGAATAGAGTAGTTGCATTGAAGGCGATAATCAGGCATCCAAACAACATGACCAGACCAAAAAAGTTGATGTTGAAGAATCATTGCTTTGACACTGGTGATCTTTGCTTCTTTCAGTACACCGACATTAGTTTGCCTGTCTTCCCAAGTGATGTGCAAAATTTTCGGAGACACTGTTGATTGAATCTTTCGAGGAGTTGAAGGTGGTGTTCATAAGTGGTCCATGTTTCACAAGCATACAGTAAGGTTGGTAGTACAATAGCTTTGTAAACAAGCATTTTGGTTCGTTGTACATATATTTACACCAGGGTCTACTTTGGAGAGAGTTAAGAGCATTGCATCTCAACAGGGGCTTGTTCCCTACAGCAGTAGAGCATCATCTCCCTGCCTCTCTCCCAGCCAGCCAAGGTGGTTCTGACCTTCACAAAAGCTCATGGAGATCTGGCCACTTCCTTTCTTCTTCCCAAGAACCCCTGCTTCAGGTTGACATTTAGCATCCTTTTCATTTAAAAACAACACACCAGAGCATCCCTTGTAGTTGCAAGGCTTACATAACAAAGCAGACAGTTAACAGTCCTGGCATACTGTTTACTTAACAAAGAAAATGGCACAGCCATTCTAACAGTCTCCTTTTTCTACAGAAACCCCATCTCATAGCTATCAATTCAGAGCCTTGGAAGGAACCCCAAAAACCTGTTTAGTCCAAGCCCAAAGTTATTGCACCAGTAAAAGGAACTCTGGATGTTTCCCAGCCAGTAGTTGCCTTCTGAAAACCAACCTCCAAAACAGTTCCAGGAAATAAATAAATAGCTGGGAGACATAGCCAAAGATGTGTCTGCAGGACAGAGATAAGAGTCAAGTCCAAAATGTGGAGTGGCTGAATAAAATTGAATTATGGACAGTGTACAAAATGGCCTTAAAGAGATGAACCAGTTGTCTTAACAATGGGATGTATGCAGAAAGGGAGGACTGATCTGCAACTGAAAGAGCATCTAACGTTGCCATCTTTTTGTATGAAAACAGGGAAAATCCTATAAGCCTAAACACCTGCTCAAATTTATTACCTCTCAGAAGCAATGCCTGAGCATCCCTCCCATTTATCACATTCCTAAAGATTATTCTCCATCAGCCATACACCATCATTTATTCTTTAATAGTGTTACCTGCTTCCTACATCCAAGGGCACTGCTACCTGGGTTTGGCTTCCTTTGCTAGGTAAAAGACCCCCAGATGATTAAGTCCAGTCAAAGGCGACTATGGAGTTGTGGTGCTCATCTCACTTTCAGGCTGAGGGAACCGACGTTTGTCCACAGACAGCTTCCTGGGTCATGTGGCCAGCTTGACTAAACCGCTTCTGGCACAACGGAACACAGTGACAGAAACCAGAGTGCATGGAAATGCCGTTTATCTTCCCGCTGCAGTGGTACCTATTTATCTACTTGCACTGGCATGCTTTTAGAACTGCTAGGTTGGCAGGAGCTGGGACAATCCTCACTCCATCATGGGGATTCGAACCGCCGACCTTCTGATTGGCAAGCCCAAGAGGCTCAATGGTTTAGACCACAGCACCACGTGCATCCCTTTGCTAATCTACTTAGAAGGGGCATTAACAGAGGCAAACAGCATGTGCCAGGCAGCAAATCTAGAACTTCCAGTGGAAGAAGGTCTATCATGGCAAATGAGGCACTGCCCTACCAACCTCTGTCTGCCCTCAGCCAGCCCCCACCTTCCTGTCTTCTTACAACCAGTCCTTATTCTTGGTACTGCCCTTGCAGAACTCAGCAGGGAGGAAGATGGGAACAAAGCTAGAATGAGTTGGTTCTGCCTGCCTGTCTCTATCTGGTCTCTCTAATTTCTTCTCTATCCATCCATATGGCACCAATCACAACTGGTATTGAGGGTTTGATTTACTTTTGTTGTTGCTATTTTAGTCCCTGGCGAACTCCATCTTAGATACCATAATTTGCTTAGGGGGACCAGACACTGCACTAGAGTACCTATAGCATCTTCATAATTGAACCCAAGCAGCTTTGTTCTCTTCCTAGCCTGCCCCATCTCCTATTTCATATGTGTAATTTTGGAAAGAAGAATCAAATGCAGGATATGAGCAGCCACCATGTGGACACCTGCAATGTTAGTCTTCCTGCCTTTCGCCCTGCCAGACCCACCACCACCAACATCAGATCTGAACAGAGAAGCACCTATGACCCAAGGTGTCCCCAGCTTTCAGCTAATTCTCAACTGGCTCTCTTTTTCTGCCTTTCTCTCTTGCTGCGCTGTTGCTTGAGTACATAGAGATGAGCCAAAACAGTCACATCCATTTTTGGTGCGCCATATTTAGGTGACAACAAACAAACAAACAAAACCAGAGTGCTTTTTGTTGGGTATAATTCAGATGGAAATTCCCAGGTGTTGAAAAAGGTTATTTGCGTATGCCACTACAGCGGCCCATGTTTTGTTAGCCCAAAAATGGAAAACGAGTGAGGTCCCAACTAAAGAAGAATGGCAACTGAAACTGATGGAATATGTGTAGCTTGCAGATCTATCATATAGAATAAGAGAACAAGAAGAACATATGTTTAGAGAAGATTGGAAAATGCTTATTGAATATATGGGGGGAAATTGTGTTCATTTAAAAATGCATGAAGATAAATTCAACAGTGTAAATAAGATTTGATGGATGTAACAATGGATTACTGGATGGTTTCTTTCATGTAAAATATGCAGGGATATGTGGTATGCAAAATGAACCATGGAAAGAGAAGAAAGGAAGTCATTTATTTAAGGTTGTTTAAATGAATATTCTGGGACACAGGTGGCGCTGTGGGTTAAACCACAGAGCCTAGGACTTGCCAATCAGAAGGTCGGCAGTTTGAATCCCCGCGATGGGGTGAGCTCCCGTTGCTCGGTCCCTGCTCCTGCCAACCTAGCAGTTCGAAAGCACGTCAAAGTGCAAGTAGATAAATAGGTACCGCTCCGACAGGAAGGTAAACGGCATTTCCGTGCGCTGCTCTGGTTCGCCAGAAGTGGCTTAGTCATGCTGGCCACATGACCCGGAAGCTGTACACCGGCTCCCTCAGCCAATAAAGCGAGATGAGCACCGCAACCCCAGAGTCGGTCACGATTGGACCTAATGGTAAGGGTGTATATATATATATATATATATATATATATATATATATATATATATAATGGCAGTGGAGGGTGTTTCTGGTCTTTTGGGCATGAGTGGATTGGGGGTGTTAAACTTGCAGGTAGTGGCAAAAGCTAACCAGCCTGCTGTCGCTGGCTGCCATTGTTCCTCACAATCCTCCTTTCCAAGTGATGCTATAACTCACAATCACAAAACATCCTTCTGAGAGGGGTTCTGCAGGATGACATTCCCCAGCCTGCCAACCTATCTTAGAATGTCATGATGCAGTATTGCACAAAGGAGAGGGGGATGGCAACCACCCACCACCAGGGGGAGCACATGTTGTAGGCTGTTTTGTTTTTTTAACTGAACATGTCATACTATTTAATTTAAACCACTTAGGCAATTGCTAAATGGGGGCTGGGAAGAAAGCAGATAACAGCTGGGAGTTTGATCTATTGGGATTCAATGGCAATTTATCGTCACTATGCCCCATTTATATTCCTGAGGATTGAACTGCTCAGAGCAGGGAGAGATAAGGAACCAAAATAAATAAAACACATGAGAAACACACAAACACTACCAAGTCTGGATTCAGATGATCTAAACTTTCCCACAGATGGGAGGAATGCGAATCCAAGTTTTGTTTAACCTTCATAAACAATTGAACACTAGGGGTGCAATTTCATGTCCCCCCTTCCATGGCAAGGGGGAGAGGAAGAATTTAGGTTCAGCAAGGGCCAACATCCCTTGAATATAGATAAATCTGCAAAAGCAACAACAGTCCCAAAAATGGAAACTGCAATTATTTGTTGTGCTTAATTCTTACTCCCTTATAACAGCTCTGGCAACTTGCCTCACCCACAGAAGAGGCCCAACCAGGCCGGATTTAGGTTTGATGAGGCCCTAAGCTACTGAAGATAATGGGGCCCTTTATATGTCCAGCTGTCCTTTGTCAACAACAAATTGTCACTGTTTTTTGTGTTGAATATATGCTATTTGGTAATTTATGGACCTAATAGGTATCCAAAGCCATTTGCACATAACAAATAGGAGCCTACACAACACAAAACACTGTTGCTGCATGTAGGTTTTTGTTTTTTCTTATATTTTAGAAATGTACATCCAAGTTTTTTTTCCTTTAATTTTTTTGGGGGGCCCCCAAAAGATGGGGCCCTAAGCTATAGCTTGTTTAGCTTATACGTAAATCTGGCACTGGTCCCAACCATGTCGCCAAATGGGAGGCAGACCACATTTCTTATATCCCTGATCCAGCAACTTTGTGGAAGCTGAGAGTATGAAATCAGTTCCTTTGCTGAACCTTGAGTTCAGGGATGCCAGCAGGATTTCCTGGGCCTGCTACATCTCCACCACCCTGCACAATTTATAGACAAGAGCTGTTGTATATCTACAGATAACAAGCAAAAAATACTGTATTTTTCGCTCCATAAGGTGCACCAGACCATAAGGCGCACCTAGTTTTCAGAGAGGGAAATCAAGAAAAAAAAATATTGTTTCCCCCCCAGCCCCAAAGAGCACAGAAGACAAGACAGCGAGCGGGATCCATCTGGCCGGGAGAGGCTGCACATAGCTATGGCAATTCCCCCACCTCCCGCAAAAGCCCACAAGAGCCGCGCACCCTTTAAGGAGCGTGCGGCTCCTGCGGGCTTTTCTACTAGGAGGGAGAAGGGACTGACTGGCTGCGTCAGTCCCTTCTCCCTCCTGGGGAAAAGCCCGCAAGAGCCGTGCAGAGCTTGTGTGTGTCTCTTGGGGGCTTTTACTGCCTGCCTCACCCCTGCATTCGCTCCATAAGACACACACACATTTCCCCTTACTTTTTAGGAGGGAAAAAGTGTGTCTTATGGAGCGAAAAATACGGTACATTGAGTACTGTGCAGCTTCACAACTTTGGTGTCTCTCTCAGCCTCGCCTACCGCCCAGGGCTGTTCTGAAGATAAAAGGCAGGTGGGGAATACAATATTTACAGCCTTGAGCTCTTGGGAGGAAAATCAAGATAAAAATCGACAACAAACAATGCATGTGCATTTTCACAACTCAGGAAAATATACACACACAACATTTTGCAAACCTTGATAAACACTGAAAAAATCCTTGTGTTAATGTAAGGATTAAAGGAATTTAACTTGCTGCGGCTCTAAGGTGTTTAATTACTTGATGGTTCTATTTCCTGATTCATTTCGTATTTTATATTCATTGTTGGAAAGAAGCCTTCTTTGTTTCAAGGTGCCAGCTGCCAGATAGACACCAATGGATCATAATTTACCTTTCCACAGAAATATTACAGAATTGCAGAAATTTTTGATTCTAAACACAAAAGGCCTCAGGTGCTTGTTTCAAATGCTGTTATTTAAAACCTTTCGGAGCTGCTTGAATTGATGTGACATTTAAGCACTCTGTTTTAAAGGCAGAGAAGCCAAGTTATCCATTTGATTGCAATTCAAGGACAACGTACTCAGCTGGATCCAAATTAAACTTCCAAAGAATGTGATGGCCAAACAAACTGAACGAGAAAGGTACCCAAGGATGACAAGAGACTGTTGCTGGAATGACGGGGGAGGTGAGAGGCAGGGGAAGGCAAGGTATAAAAGAATCAAAATTCCTTTCAAACAATAAAAGCTAATAAACCATTGAAACCCACCCCTATGCTTATCTTGGGTACATTCGTGCTTATCTTTAGCTCTGTCCAGCCTACAAATGCCAAAGTAACGAGAAGGCAAGGGCTTGGTGGCTGTTACGGAAGCCATCAATGTTGATCTGCTCTGTGGAAAGAATAGAAAAACCCTTTCATGTGGGCAAGGGGTATTGGACATGATATACAATTGGCATCATGGAAAAAAATTATGGAGGGAAGATTTAAAATCTACAGCATGCTGTATGTTGAAGGAGAATTATATGAAAATGATGTTGGTACCTTGTTGTTGTTTAGTTGTTTAGTCGTGTCCGACTCTTCGTGACCCCATGGACCAGAGCATGTCAGGCACTCCTGTCTTCCACTGCCTCCCACAGTTTGGTCAAACTCATGCTGGTAGCTTCGAGCACACTATCCAACCATCTCATCCTCTGTCATCCCCTTCTCCTTGTGCCCTCTATCTTTCCCAGCATCAGGGCCTTTTCCAGGGAGTCTGCTCTTCTCATGAGGTGGCCAAAGTATTGGAGCCTCAGCTTCAGGATCTGTCCTTCCAGTGAGCACTCAGGGCTTATTTCCTTAAGAATGGGTAGGTTTGATCTTCTTGCAGTCCATGGGACTCTCAGGAGTCTCCTCCAGCACCATAATTCAAAAGCATCAATTCTTCGACGATCAGGCTTCGATGTTGGTACCTAACTTCTACTAAATTAGCAGAAATGTATAGAACTGCTACAGATACATGTTGGAAGTGTAAAGAGAAAGAAGGCACATTTTACCACATGTGGTGGGCATGCAAGAAGACAAAAGTATATTGGGAAATGATTTACAATGAGTTGAAAAAAATGTTTAAAATTACTTTTGTGAAAAAACCTGAAGCTTTCTTACTAGGAATTTTAGGTCCAGAGACACCTAAGAATAAGAATAGACTATTTATGAATGCTACAACAGCTGCACAAATACTATTTGCCCAAAGATGGAAGGAGGACAAACTACCTACAAAAGAAGAATGGCTGATAAAGATGATGGACTATGCCGAAACAGCGAAAATGACCGGGGAAATCAGAGACCAAGTGGACTACAAATTTCATAAAGAATGGGGAAATTTTATAAGTTACTTAAAAGAACACTGTAAACAATTAAATACATTAGCAGGGTTTTTAAAAAAACACTTGCAGCATAGCAAGAACCAATGTAAGAATTGAGTTTGAAGAAAATATGGAGAATATTACAACAATGCAGTTTAAAAAGAACTTCTAGGGAAACCATTGTTAAAAGTGAAAACAAATAAAAAAAAGAAAAAAAAGAAAAATTATTTCATGGTCAATGGACTCAATGGTGGGACTTGGAATTTCAAATTTCAGCAGGCCGTGTATGACACCAAAATTCAGCGCCCCTCCATCTTTTGCATTCAGTTTCGAAAATCATAGTTGAAGTGTCCCCAGCAGCATCCACAAGGCTCCGTGCTTAGTGTGACCAAACTGGTTACACTCCCTTCAAGCATTTCTCTGATGAAAATTGGGGTGTCCTGTGCCATAATTTTATTACCGTATTTATACCATCCGACTAGGTTGCTCCGGCCACGCTGGGCAGCTTCCAACATATATAAAGACTTGATAAAACATTAAACATTAAAGAAAACCTCCCCATACAGCGCTGCCTTCAGATGTCTTCTAAAGGTTATATAGTTACTTATCTCCTTGGATCGGGGATCACACAACCCTCCAACATTTCTCCAGTGAAAATAGGGACAGTCCTGGGTCAAACCAGAAACCGGAATGGCTTTTGTAAATCCGGGACTGTCCCTGGAAAATAGGGGCACTTGGAGGGTCTGTTAACTAAAGCCAGCCTATGTTCTGCCAACATCCCACAGTTATTACTCTTTCTGGAACCTCTCAGTCTGTTTAATAAGTCAGTTATTTTTTCCTAGTTGAAAGAGGATTTCAAAGAGAAAGGGCAATTGGTACTGACTCTTGTGAAATAACAGCATTATCCATATGGATATGTATTTAAGACGATGAGAATGTGTCACTTATCTACTTCCCTGAATAAGAACCTGGAGGTAGCAACAGAAGACTGCAGCAAGGTCTACCGCCTGTTGCAACAGAACAAAGATACTAGGGGTGAAGCCATAGCGATATCGGAAAAATACAAACTACTCACAACAAGGTGTGCATATTGCCGCACTTCACCAGTCTTCACTTTGTTAACTGTCTCCCACCATCACCACTGTTAATTAGGTACATATCATAATCTGGACTTTTCTGCATTGCATTTGCCTCTAATCTCACTGCTTACTATTATAAGCCAAGCCACCAGGTGCACTCAAACCTGCGACTCATGCTAAGACTTCATGCATCTGAGGAACTGGACTTAAATGACTAGCACAGGTCAATGCTGAGAGGCAACGAAATGGCTTTTTGAGGCGTGCTAATAACTTGCAGCAACTTATTACTGGGAGCCAGTCATGTTTTCAGCAGCATTGGGGTATGAGTTTTGTTTGCACGGTTCATTCCACAATATAATTTGCAGAGAACATTATTTACTCTCAGTGGGGATCTCGATTCCCTTTCCTTAGAGCAGGGGTAGGCAACTTAAGGCCCGGGGGCCGGATGCGGCCCAATCACCTTCTCAATCCAGCTCGTGGACAGTCCGGGAATCTGCATGTTTTTACATGAGTGGAATGTGTCCTTTTATTTAAAATGCATCTCTGGGTGATTTGTGGGGCCTGCCTGGTGTTTTTACATGAGTAGTATGTCTGCTTTTATTTATCTCTCGCTTGGACTAATGCAATGCACTCTATGTGGGGCTACCTTTGAAGGTGACCCAGAAACTACAACTAATCCAGAATGCGGCAGCTAGACTGGTGACTGGGTGCGGCCGCCGAGACCACATAACACTGGTCTTGAAAGACCTACATTGGCTCCCAGTACATTTCCGAGCTCAGTTCAAAGTGTTGTGCTGACTTTTAAAGCCCTAAACGGCCTCGGTCCAGTATATCTGAAGGAGCATCTCCACCCCCATCGTTCTACCAGGACACTGAGGTCCAGTGCTGAGGGCCTTCTGGAGGTTCCCTCATTGCGAGAAGCCAAGTTACAGGGAACCAGGCAGAGGGCCTTCTCGGTAGTGGCACCCTCCCTGTGGAATGCCCTCCCAACAGATGTCAAAGAGAACAACTACCAGACTTTTAGAAGACATCTGAAGGCAGCCCTGTTTAGGGAAGCTTTTAATGTTTGATGCATTACTGTATTTTAATATTTTGTTGGAAGCCGTCCAGAGTGGCTGGGGAAGCCCAGCCAGATGGGCGGGGTATAAATAATAGATGATGATGATGATGATGATGATGAAAATGCATCTCTGGGTTATTTGTGGGACATAGGAATTCGTTCATTCACACCCCCCCCCAATAAAGTTTGGCCCACCACATGGTCTGAGAGACGGTGGACCAGCCCACGGCTGGAAAAGGTTGCTGACCCTTGCCTTAGAGCAACTTCTTAATAAATGAAAGAATGTCTCTTTTCTGGCTGGTTTCAGATGCAGTGAGGACCTGAATGGAATAGCCTGGAGCTTCTTTCATGCGTTTTGTGAACTTCAGAAGTCCGGGAACATGAGGATGGCTCTCATGCACTTTCCCTTGAACTTCTGTCACGCTGCTCCTCATATTTTAAGACCACAATTGCTTAGATTAAATGGGAACGCTGTGTTTATATCCACGCAGCGCAACGCTAAACAAAAAGCAAACTTGTAGAAAAGCACTTGGATTCAAAAGAGAAATAAAACAGGCCCTGAGCTTTGACTTTACTGCAGCACAAGCGAAACAGCTTTGAGTGCTCAGAAGCAGCTTGGCCCCTTCCATTTGAGCAAAAGCTCTTGGGCAAGTGGACCACTCCACACGTGGGCCACATATTTATCCTGCATCTCAGTTTGTACTTGCTTTTATGTTTCTTTTTGGAACCACCTTCTGATGGTGTCGGAGGACGCAAGGCTAAGAGCCAACCTATACAGTCAGCAGAAATAACTTGCAAATCTTTTCGTGAGCTGTGCCTATTCAGGTTTCAGAGGTGGGTGTTATAAGAATTTTAAGGTCTTATATACAGTGGTACCTCAGGTTACATACGCTTCAGGTTACAGACTCCGCTAACCCAGAAATAGTGCTTCAGGTTAAGAACTTTGCTTCAGGATGAGAACAGAAATCGTGCTCCGGCGGCGCGGCGGCAGCAGGAGGCCCCATTAGCTAAAGTGGTCCTTCAAGTTAAGAACAGTTTCAGGTTAAGTGCAGACCTCTGGAACGAATTAAGTACTTAAGATACCACTGTGTGTGTGTGTGTGTGTAATAGTTGTTCATAAATGTACCAAGCAAACACATACAAATGTGTAAACCACATGTCTGAAACCCACAGAAAAGTCCTGAAACCGTTGTCTCTCTCCCAAAATGACCTCAAATATTTCTCTGCAAGGTCGAAGGAAATACAAAATCTCCCCATTGTCTCTTTCACAAATCCTGTCTTAAGGGCACATTTAAGATATGAATAGGGTGTGAGCCTGTGACCTGTGACCAGGATTCAGGAACTGAGCAACAAAAGAGTGGCCAGGATGCCCAGGGGTTCCAATCAAGCAACCTAGCAGACAAGAGAGAAAAACAACACACTCAGATTTCTGTTGTAGTCCTCCCCTCCTGTGATGTATGTATGTATGATGTTTCTGGGGGTGGTCTGGAGTTTGAGGGTGGGCAATTTAAAAAGTCTATATAAGGGTGGGCTCACCTTTGTTCTGGGCTCCTCCTCTTTCCTGCTTGTGGTGAGTGAGGACCCTGTTGCAACAGTTTAATAAAGATCAGGCTTAATAGCTGCGTGTTGAGGACCCCCAGGACACCCCCCAAATAAAGACACAGTTCACACAACATTTTTGTTTTGGTTTTTGGCATAATTTTGGCCACAACTTTATTGAATTACAGTATGTGAGTGGTTGCTTAGGCATTGGTTAGCGACTATCTGTTCCCACTTAGAGGTAGGAACAGAACTGGCAACCGCAAGCCTGCGGAAGTCAGTAAGGGTAAATATTTTGGGGGGGGAGAACAGAGCTGGGTGCCAGGCTCTCACCTCTCCCCAAATGCTCTCAGGGGCTCTTGCGTGGCCCTAGTCCCTTGCCAGGGGTTTGGACAAAAGCATGGCGAGCCCTAGATTCCTCTAATGGAATACCCTTGCAGCAGCTGCATTGGAGGGGCAGGCACAGCCAACCATACCCCTCCACCAACCAAAATTAACCAATGCCTAACTGCAACCTTACAAGTTGTGACGATTTGCTACACAGTAGGCAAAAACCAATGAGGGAAGCAGGTGGCACTGTGGGTTAAACCACAGAGCCTAGGACTTTCCAATCAGAAGGTTGGCAGTTCGAATCCCTGTGACGGGGTGAGCTCCTGTTGCTCAGTCCTAGCTCCTGCCAACCTAGCAGTTCAAAAGCACGTCAAAGTGCAAGTAGATAAATAGGTACTGCTCCGGTGGGAAGGTAAATGGCATTTCCGTGCGCTGCTCTGGTTCGCCAGAAGCAACTTTGTCATGCAGGCCACATGACCTGGAAGCTGTACGCCGGCTCCCTCGGCCAATAAAGCGAGATGAGTGCCGCAACCCCAGAGTCGGTCACGACTGGACCTAATGGTCAGGGGTCCCTTTACCTTTACCTAGGCAAAAACCAAATGGCATCAGTCAATCAGCAAAATTCCTATCAGGCTCCTGCCGCAAAGCAGACGACCCCATGACAGGCATAGCAAGGTCAGCACAAACAGCCCTAAATATAGGGAGGGTGGACGGGTGATCCAATGTGCGCGGTGGAAAGAGGAAGCTCAATGCTGTGCGTAGGAATAAATAGCACCCCGATCAATCAATCAACTTTGCAACATTAACTTCTCCCCAGCAACAATTAGAGGTGCCCAGTCAAATTTGTGACCATCCATTACTAACCCGCCCAGCAACAGGGGGTGTCATGGTTGCCCTAACCGCAACACGTGCTCTTCATGAAGGAGAACCCACTCTGCTTTGCTTCTCAATATTCTCTGGTTGGTCTCTGTTATTTTCTCCTACTGATAGAGAACCTACAAAAGAACTCTATATGGGCTCTTGGGTACCCCATAAGGGGAAAGGAGCAGTTTTTTTTTCTCATAACAACACCGAGCTCAGGCGAAAGGCTCAGAGCTTGCTCCATGCTACCACTTTCCAAACGCAAAGGGTTAAGGCAAAGTGACCCTCCTTTGTTGTCTTAATATATGGCAGATACTTGATATCCAGCTACTAGTATCGGCCAGTACTGCTGAAAGGCATAAAGGAACTTGGTTCCTGCAACAGGCGTTCACCCAATAAAGGCTATCATTTTACCCACTTTGTCCTCTAAAAGCCAATACTACTCGCAGCTATCAAATGTCCCCACAAACATTAGGACAAACAGTGTGTGGAAGCCATAAAAGGAATGAAATATGTACATATGCATGCTCCTTCTGAAAACATACGAGGACGGCAAAATAAAAAAATGTGATTTCTGAGCAGCTCGTTCAATACAGGTCCTGCTTAGGTGGAAAGTGTCTTAAAAAGTTATATTTATTCAATTATTCACGAATGTAACCAAAGAAAGGGAGCTGAGCTCTGAGAATATATTCCTAAAACCACGGGGGGGGGGTTCTAAAAAAATGTTTAGGGGGTACTCTCATTTTTGACTCAAGAAAATCACAATTTTATGGTTCAAATTGGGGAAATAAATACAGTAAACGGACAAAAGTACAACAGTTCACAAAATGTTTAGGGGTAATGCACACCCCTGCATCCCCCCAGAAAAAAAGCACTGCCTAAAATGTAAAATTATCTATCGGATAAAACTTGACAGAGGTGGAAAGTCAAATGTAAAAGAAAACAGGGAATATACTCAAGATTTGCCAACTTGAGAGGAGGAGATATTAACAATTCATAGAGCAATCCCCAAACTGCCAACTTGAAAGACGTTCCATCGGGGATATCCTGTTGGGATTCCTTCTGTCTCTTTTAATCCCTTCTTAAAGCCTACTTTCTCTGCAATGTGTTTTTTGCACCCACAATGTGTCGCCTTTTCTACCACTGAACTCCTGGTGTTTCCGTTCTCCCTGTTCCTTCCTCAAACCTCCAGTCTTTCCCTTTAGGTAAAAAAGGTAAAGGACCCCTGGACAGTTAAGTCCAGTCAAGGGCGACTATGGGGTTGCGGCGCTCATCTCGCTTTCAGGCCGAGGGAGCCGGTGTTTGTCCACAGACAGCTTTCTGGGTCATGTGGCCAGCATGACTAAACTGCTTCTGGCATAACGTAACACCATGACGGAAACCAGATACCATGGAAATGCTGTTTATCTTCCCGCCAAATCAGTACCTATTTATCTACTTGCACTGGCATGCTTTCGAACTGCTAGGTTGGCAGGAGCTGGGACAGAGCAACAGGAACTCACCCCGTTGTGCAGATTTGAACCGCTGACCTTCCCATCGGCCACCCAGAGTGGCTGGGGAAACCCAGACAGATGGGCACGGTATAAATAATAGATTATCATCATCATCATCATCATCATCATCATCATCAGGGCTTCCTGGGAGAAGCATCCCGGGAAGCTGTGCCCTTTGTCTTGCTCCCGTTCCTTAATTCCTGCTGTCTTTTGGATGACATCCTTAAGTCCATTCATAAAGTTTGGGTGGGCCCTAAAGTTCCTTCAGAATTGCCCCTCAAGGCTTAAAAGTAAGCCTGGAACAAGAATTTGGAATCTGAGCTTTTTAGAATTGTATTGACTTAATTTACGCTGATACTGCAGTTAATGTTCAATCTTTCCTTTATCTCATTCAGTCTTGCAAACAATCCTGTGAGCAAATCCTTTGCATACCCGGCTCCAGTGCAAGGCTGCCAAATTATCAGGGAGTTGAGAAACTACCGGTATTCCTGTGCCATCAACGATCACTTACGAAGCAGGAACTGGAAGGTGCCTTTAAAAAAATAAAAGAAGAAGAAGAAGAAGAAGAAGAAGAAGAAGAAGAAGAAGAAGAAGAGGAGGAAGAGGAGGAGGAGGAGGAGGAGTTTGGATTTGATATCCCGCCTTTCACTCCCTTTAAGGAGTCTCAAAGTGGCTAACATTCTCCTTTCTCTTCCTCCCCCACAACAAACACTCTGTGAGGTGAGTAAGGCTGAGAGACTTCAAAAAAGGCAGAGAATGAAACTGTATCTTATTTGTATATCTAGCTGGTTTTAAAAATGGAGGTGGAGGAGAAGATCCAATTGAATCCAAATAATTGAATCCAAAATTGAGAGAGAGAGAGAAGAAAGAAAGAAAGAAAGAAAGGAAGGAAGGAAGGAAGGAAGGAAGGAAGGAAGGAAGGAAGGAAGGAAGGGAGGGTTCCCAAATGCATGTTTGGTTTAAAGTGGGATTTAGGTCTAAAAAGGTTGACGTCCACCCATCACCTTGCTTGAATGGACAGCGCTCTTAAAAACACACCCTGTGCTTCTATGCAGCTGTAGAATGTCGGAGAAAAACTAGGAAGGTTTTCATCTTGTGTTCTTGAACTTGTCACTGTCACCATCAAATCACAGGATTTCTCAGGGACTGTTTGACAATCCTGCAGCACAGGAACAGACCCCAGGGGCTTGCGCCATTAAAATAAGATTCCCAGGCAGTTCCTCAGCAGATGGCTCAGTGTGGAAAGGATTCCCTGGAGGTAGAAAGCTTGTAAAATGCCATTCTACAGAATATATATATATATATATGGACATTTTCCATTTTCTAAAGTTAATTCAGATAAAAATTGTGTTACCCACCACCCCAATCTTTGAGCAGTGTGAGATTCCAGGTGTCCAAGCGCTTACCTAAGGTACATGTTTCCTTTTGGAAAGGAGGCACAATGGAGACTAATGGTATTTCCATGATACATGGATTATTTACACATATATACAGTCGTACCTTGGTAGCTGAACACTTTAATTGTCAAACAAATTGGACCCAAGTGTCTCAAACCCAGAAGTGAGTGTTCCGGTTTGCGAACGTTTTTTGGAAGCCGAACATCCACCGCAGCTTCTATGGCTTTCGATTGGCTGCAGGAAGCTCCTGCAGCCAATCGGAAGCCATGCCTTGGCTTTCGAACCATTTCAGGAGTCGAGCGGACTCCCACAATGGATTAAATTCGAGAACCAAGGTACGACTGTACGGCCTGCATCGGAGGGGTTCACAGCAACAACACCCCAAAAAGGTCTTATTTCTCCCATAGCCACAGACTTGGATTCAAGCAGAAATCCAGCATGGCGCTCTCTCTCTCTCTCTCTCTCTCTCTCTCTCTCTCTCTCTCTCTCTCTC